>KN050088.1:246-76650 GCA_000743315.1 Lignosus rhinocerotis TM02 | reverse complement strand
AGTTCGAAGCATGAAGCATTAGATGAGAAAGGGGTCGGAACTCACCGATCAGAAGATCGCACAGTATTTGAGGATCTCTATGTGCGCCTGGGAGTGTCTGATTGTGTTGAGCGAGGCTGGTCTCATACTGGATCCCGATAAGAAGGGCCTTCTTCGCAGATCCAGACAGATGCGGTAGGCCAGGCATGTGGAGAGAGCCTGTGGAACAAGACTGAGATGTCAGCGGCGGATGCGCTGAGATGAAGATGGTGAGTTAGATGGGCTGGGTTGAGTCGGTATATACGCTCATGCACTGTTATATGAGTTGTGGCTCTGCCCGGCTAGGTCCATCACACTAGTGCGATCCAGGTGCTTCTCCGTCCTGTACTCGGAAGATGATACGGGCACTGCAGTGCCTAGCGCCAAGTGCAGATTGGCAGTCACAGCATGTCCTAGCATGTCCGCTTCAAATGTGACAAACCTCACCTGGGAGCTTGCACAGCGCCGTTAGTAGGGCGATCAATCATGGATGCAACGATTGGCCATGCCTACATACTGCCTACATGTATCTCAAGAGCTGCATGGGGTGTGAAAGAGATGGCTGAGCGTGTATGATGCAGTTCTACATGAAGAGATCTTCACCCAGCTGACCCGCATCCAGCCAGATGACCCTCCGACGGGCACGGGGGTCATCACCTATTAACCTTCTCGCCGGTACTGGACGGAGAACGTGGCAAGGACTTGATGAAGGAATTGCGCGTACCGTACACATTATCCATTACCCTCGTCATCGTCAGGCTAGGCTACCGTCTCAGGTCATGAGATAACACAGATATTCTTCTAGTCTGGACTCGAAGCGAACACAACCTGATGGATCGACTAGGGTCTGAGCGGTCCCGAAGCCATGAATCTGGTCCTGCAGTCTTTGCAGACATGCAGCTTGAGGACAACACTACCGAATGTGCGCCATAGCGGCTACCTCAGTGGTCAAGGATTACTTATACTGGATTAGACTCTTCGTCAAGTTGCAAGGCATACTGAGCGATAAGATGTGACCTTAAGCTGAAGGCGCACAGATAAGTACAGTCCGACCCTTGATTTGCTGAGGCTTATGGCGGAGGGCGAAATCGAGCGAAGTTGTGGGCGGCTGTGGACTGGAAAGTCCTACTTACTATTGAACTCCCGAGCCACGTGGGTCAGCGCTCGGTCTACAAACGGTGAACGCGGTGATAAGTTAGGGCGGCATGGATCTTGGTACCGTACAATCGCCTCGAAACTTGGTAAGCGACACCCTCAACAATCTCGGTATATGAAATGAGCTCCATCTCTTTTGCTGTAGCGCCACTGTCGTATTCAAGCTTGACACGTCCTCATTGGGACGGAGCCTGACAGCACTATCCTGAACCCAGGTTGGAGCAGGTAAGCCGCATCTTAAGGACAGTATAGATGGTTGAACTCACAAGCCGCTCAATGGCAGGCGGAGACGGTGAACATTGAACGAAAACCCACCATGACAGTCTGTGACCTCCCGACGGAGTTGTTCCACAAAATCCTCGAATACATCGGCTGCAATGATCACGATTCTCTAGCGGCGTGTACGCTCGTTTGCCACGACTGGCTCAATATCAGCCGTGCTCATCTCTTTTCGGAGCTTCACGTACTGCGAGGAAGAGATGAATCCTTTGAGGACGTTGCGGAATTTCTCGAAACCCACCTCATCCTTGCGGGCTATGTTCGGATTTTGAGCCTCGAAGCGAGACTCTTCAGCATCACCCCGCGTTCACCTCTAATGCCATCGATGGCCGCCAGCCTCCTTTGTCGCATACTCGGGGCTGTTCCACACTTACATGAGGTGCGGCTCCGACAGCTCAAAATCGAGTCATCGTCCCTCGAGCTGCGAACCGCCAAACAGATCCACATCAAGCATCTGGAGTATGAGCGTTGTGCCTCCACGGTCTCCTCTGCGTTCGCTCTGCTGTCCTTGTTTCACATAGACCATCTCGACTTCGACCCTCTCTTCGAGGAAGCAGAAAGTTCAGATGCCGAGGTCTGCGATCAACAGCTAAATGTGGTATCGCTGTGTATAAAGCCGTTCACGACGCAGCCATTGCTTACGTTGAAGGCCCTGCAACGAGTCATTCGTCCGAATCGGCTCAAGTCATTTCGGTATTCGCCGTTGACACATCCGGAGGCGTTTCCCCTGGCCACTTTCCTACGGATTGTTGGCCAGAACATCGTCGATTTGGACATCTGCCCGAGTGAGCATACCTCATGTTTCCTCGTACTAGTATCGTATCAAACTTCCATACTTTACAGGATCACTCGATGACTGTGCCGTTCTTTCGGAGCTCCCTGCCCTTGGAGTCTTTCGATATCACCTCGGCGTGTCCCTCCTAACCACCCCGGACAACCTGCCGAAGCAACAAGCCATTGTGAGACCATTCCGAGACCTCTTTCTACCGTCTCTCCCTTCGCATCTGGAACAGCTCATTCTTTACATCTTTTACGGAGATGAAGTAACCCCTGGGTCTGCCTCGATGCCCCTGTGGGGTCTGGAGGCCTCGCTGGCGCGTTTTCCCCGATTGAACAGATTGACGATCTGCTTTCCGACCATCCCAGACACCCTCGCATGCGCCATGTCCGCGGCTGCTGCATGCTTTCCCGTGTCGCACTCAAGGGGGATTCTGGATATCAATGTTAGAGTATGGGAAGTTGAGTGGTGAGTGCTTATTGCGGGCATTTTCTATGTGCGTGGACCTGACGAGGAACTACTGCCAGTCGAGAGTGGGATCTGTATGGGTATTTGCGCGAAGAGTGTTGAAGATATATACGCTCCATATTTATCGCATACATCTACTTTGAGGTTATTGTCATTGAACCATATCCCTATAGAAAGATTCGGCTCCAGGGGCTTCGACCGCAGCGTCCAAACTTCGGTGACGCTTAGCGCATAGGAGTAGAAAACGACGACGCGCGGTTGAATGACGCACGACTACGGCGTAAGCTCACCGTGTCGGATGTCGTTCTGGGGGTGTCCCACTTACATCAATGTTGCTTGAGTTCTTGTGATCATGAACTCAGTCTCTCGTGAGAGCACCCACTGCCTCTCCGATCCAACAAGTCACGACAACCGTAGCGTTCTGACGAATGGCAACCAAGGCGTGCGAACTGCGTTGTTTCTGCGAAACATGTGAAAGCCAGCCGAGATCCGCGCGTGTATGCCAAGGAAGTGCCCCTCTCTCCCGACATGCTGTTGCGGGTTCCGGATCTCCCGCACAGTATACAAAGGGCCACATCTATGCTGGTGTGAAATCTGTACTGCTAGACATGGTACATAGTGGGATACATGTATATACGTTGCTTGTGTGGATATAAGTGTACATATGGAGAGAGTCGTGCGCAATACTACATGACAAGGATGCAGTGCGGGGAGCGAGCCATAGCGATAAATCCAGTCTGCCAGCGAGACCTGAGTGCGTATGCGATAATGACTCAAGATCAAACCATATCTTCGACGGACTTGCGTGTGCTCTCGATCGGTTTGACAGTGCTCTCGACAGACTTGCGTGTGCTATCACCTGACGTGCGCCAACTATCACCCGACTTGTGCAAACTATCACCCGACTTAGGCGTCGTTTCCGAAGGCGACGACCTGCGGCGCGGGCTAAGCGTGGCTAGAGCGTCAAGAGAGAACGTCCGGAGCTTCTTGCTCATCTTGCTCATCTTCTTTGGCGCCTTCTTGACCTTTCTGATCAGCCCCCTCGTCCGCCTCATCTTCTCCTTAAGCGTCACGATGCCCTCGGGTGCCTGCCAGTCCCCGTTGTGCATGACCGCGCAGAGGAGGATGGTGGAAACGACAAGCGTGAAACCGATCATGACGCGTGTCGCGACGTTTGTGTTGTAAAAGCACACCCAAGAGATGGCCATGAAAAACGTTAGAAGCCTATAGTGCAAGAGGGGAGGGTCGTAAGCAAGACTCGAATACAGCGTTTGTGGACATCAAGGTTGTAACTCACGCCCAGAGGAAGAACGCCGTCGGGATGCTCATGACTATTGCAAGCTTCTCCATACCGTGATCGGTCTTCGTACGTTCATAAAAATAGTTGGCCTATGTTATAGATAGCTTAGTACTGGTGCCACTGTGAAGTATTGAGAGAATGGTAGCGTACAGCATCCTGCGCCTGAAGATACGT
Organism: Lignosus rhinocerotis TM02; assembly: GCA_000743315.1. Taxonomy (NCBI): domain Eukaryota; kingdom Fungi; phylum Basidiomycota; class Agaricomycetes; order Polyporales; family Polyporaceae; genus Lignosus; species Lignosus rhinocerus. The sequence goes on along the minus strand of KN050088.1, from coordinate 72,478 downwards.
GCTCGGACGGTGTTGGCGAGCCAGAATAGTACAGGCGAAGATATTGCCTATGCTCAGCATGGTCGACATATAACTGATGATTTGGGCAGCCGTCCTGTCAGAGGCTGCCTGGCCACCCTGATCAACGCTTTGTATGGCAAGGAATCCAACATTGGCAGTCAATATGACTGCAGACTGTCATGTTGACGGTGAGGAGAGTCAAAGGGGTCAAGGAAGACAATGGCACGAACTGGTGTGATTGACGCAGCCAAATCCTCTTGAAGCTCGGCAATCAACTTGTTCCAGGCGTGGTAGTTGACTATCTTGTCCACCCAGACTCTGCGCAGGCGGTGAAGGTACGTTTTTGGTGTGAAGAAGAATAGCCAGGTGGCGCATGTGAACCACCACGACAGCGTTCGTTGACTCTCTTCGTACACGCTGCAGGACCTCACAAGCTGTGCATATCGTTCTCCATAGTAGTGGGTAAAGCGCTCGTTTGCTGTTGTCGACATCAGCATTTGCGTGCAGTACGAAGGGAAAGGAAGACATACCCAGGTAAGATTGCAAGCGACCTGGGTGCCCTCAGTAATGATGGGTTACAGACCAAGTGATATTGACTCACCGAGAATGGCCATCTGTTGCGGTAGTGCTTTCTCATCCTCAGCTATAGGATTTAGTGTGAGCGAAGGCGGGCAGAATCGTAGAGGCATAAACCCTTACTGCTCATGCGGCTGAGATCTTTGATTGTCTGCAACACCCTATGTAGCTCATCCACGCTATAGGGACATGTGGACTCCGGGGATGTCTCCTGGTCTTCATAGTGCAATCAGACAAAAATCGGATACAATCAGGAGCTGTAAGCACTGACCGTACATTAGGAAGCACAAGTCGCCTTGGATCTTGTGCAACGTTTGCTGCGTTAAGGTCCGATCGTGTGGGAACATGAAGATATGATCCCTGGTGATTTGTCAATTACTACAATTGAGATGGCACACTCCAGTACTGTGCCTTACCAGAACAGTGCATGTGCCGCAAGTGCTAAGGTGCGGATCAATATTCAGTGTCAAGGGCGGAGATGTCAAAATGAATGCTCACAGAGGTGCTCCCGACTTATGATCTTGACCTGCGGGAAGTTCGTGTTATAGAACCCCTCGACGCAATCTCCAAGCCAGAAAACCTCCTCATTAACCATATCACACATGTAGTAGCATGCGAGCTCATCGCCCTCTTCGTCAGTCCATGTATCTATCCCAATCTCGATGTTCTTCATTGACAAGTCTGAATGATTTTGACTGATCTCTTCACGTAGTTTCTTCACACCCGCGTCAATGTAAAGACGTTTGCTCTCGTCATAGAGGTATCCGTTTGTGTAGAAATTCTAAGATACGTTGATTCAGATTCAGAGCAAGAACACGACAACCCGAAGCGTCCGCACCTCGAACCGAAAATACATCGATCCTTCAGGATGTATAAAGGATTCCCATTCACCCGCGAACCTGGGTCTGACGAGATCGAGCTCAGGCGACTGGGTCCGGAGCTCAAACCTGAGTCTGCTCTCACCGAGAGGGTACGCCGCATCTTGCGGGTATTTCAGAATAATGAGGTACTCGACTGTCTTGGCTATCTTGACGTCAGTCGACTGTTCTCGTTGTGGATGATGCCGCGCGCACGACTTACATCTTCTCGCGACTGTAGTACCTCCAATTCAAGAGCTGCTCCACAGGGGTCGGGGCTACAAACACCCGTCGCTCAAGCTTAGGTTGGCTCACGTCGTCCTCCGCTGTCGTCGGGGTGATGTGTCCAGGCTCTGTTGTCAGGACGCCACCAAGCACCGTATCGCACCGTTCCTCTCGCTCTGACAGACTATCCAACGCAGCAAGGGTGACTGAGGATGCGTATGATGCGCATGAATCCGCGCGTTGATGCGTTGGAGGTGGCAGCGTGAGTGTTTCTTTGTGCGTCTTTGGGGAGGGACAAGGCGATGGAACGGGAGAGGAAGCAGGTGATGGCGAAGGCGACCGGCGGCGAACCTCGCACATTGGGAATCCCTCTTGAGGTAACGCACTGGATATGCTGTGCGGCGAATGTCGATAATCGGAAATCCGGATCATAGGTGTGTCCATAGTGGTTTGCAGTGCAAGGAAGAGGATAGTTGGGGAGATGGGGTGTTGCCACAGGAATGGGGACAAGGCAGGGAGAGGAGGCGGGGCTTTGAGTACATCGGACTTAGTTGTGTTCTTCGATAGGGAAGGAATTCTAGGACAGCCTTGCCAACACGAGGATGTGGTATAATAAACGCCTGTCACCAATATTCATGACGCGCCTAGATCGATATCAGACTTCCAAGAACTCGTGACTGTCTCGTCGAGGCGGAGGGCTTCTTCGCAATAAATGCACCAAGGTCGGACGACGGATATCGTATCTACGTGAAGGGAGGTCAGCGAACTGTACGATATAACATACACAAACAGTCTTCGTCGAGGTATTGCTCACAGCGACGAGCGACCAGGAAATGGCAACATGCCGAGAATGCTGTCAGCTTTGCGTGAGCGGCTTTCCGAAAACACCGATAGAGCTGGCATCCAACGCTACGTCGGAGAATTCACACGGGTACAGCCCTGAGAGCTTCGCAGTATGCCGGCATGAAGGGGCGAGGTCAGCCACTGGCCTGGCTACATTGCGAAAAGAGGATGTATTCTGAGATATACAGGCGCGAACGGTGCAACAACGTCCGAGAGACTTTCCGAGTCGCCTAAGCAGCCCAGTGCAGAACCGTCTAGAGTGTATTGCAGCTATGACCGAGGCGCTGGCAGGCCCGCAGATGAGGCGCCAATCTCCGTGAGTTCTGTGAGTGGATCGAGCTGGCCCTTGTATTGTGGGAGGTATGCAGCGTCCGTGTACGGGCATCGGACAGTGGGTGAACCCTTGTAGATGGGCGTAAAGCTGGCGGCGCAGACGTCAAACTCTGTAAATTCATCATAATCGATCTCCACCGCGTTTCTTGGGTTGCGGTCGCCTGCAGCGATACGTTGCCTCGCCTATGCCAACAATCATGAGACACAACCATGCGTCGTACAGCGAGGTGGACATTACCTGCGCCACGATCTTCGGATCCGGGTTGAGGTCGAGCAAACGCCGTGCAAACTTGGCCGCGGTGGCGTGGTTGTTGGCCTTTGCGAAGACACCAATTGCACTCCGCAATGCGATCTGCAAATGAGCAGGCTGCAACTTGCAGTGCGTGAAGTATGCTGCGAGCTCCAAGCTACGGCGAACGTTGTCCGGATCTTCTTGTGCAACTCGGCGTCGCTCGATCTCGAGAGTTACCCCCAAAAGATACTCGCGAGACAGCGTGACCAAGTCGCGCCACTACCGCGAGGGGAGCGTGGTCAGCCTAGAATCAAACTAAGAGCAGTCTTACGTACCTCCTTTGCCTCACCGTCAGACGAGACAGGAACGAGGATAAGTGATCGCAGCACAGAACGGAATACGACCTGCGCATCCGGCAGCTTGTTGCCCGACACAGCGCGAAAGCCTTCTGAGAGCTCCGCTCGGATGGAAGCAAGAGTGCGGACTGCGACGGGAAGCACGCGGCTGGAAGAAGATTCCTCAGGGTTGCGTCGCAGGTGCAGTTGGAGAGGTGGTAGCGACGCCAGTGGGGAGAGGTGAACATGCGAGGAACGATAGATGGAGAGGAAGACAGGCTTGAGGTGGACAAAGTTGACCACCCCGAACTGTCTGCTGAGTAACTGCATAGCTGTATCAAACGACCCTGCAGCAACATGGTCGGCAGCGAACGGCGAATTGCGTGTCCAAAGCTCTGTCTCGCTCACGCCTGGGGTAGCCCCGGCGCCTAGATCTGCTATCTCCTCGGCGGCTTCTTCCTCATGCTCAACATCCAGATCCTGCTCAGCATCCGCATCGAGATCCCAAGCACCCTCCTCTGCAGCCACGACCTCGCCCGCTTCTTCGTCTTTGGCCCAATCATCGAGGGCCGCTGACAAGGCGGCACCGTTGTCGATGCCGTTCAAGTGTGGTGCATCACCACTGCCCTCAAGATTGCCATTCGCAAGTGCTTTGTCGAAGAAGCTTTCGCCGGTTGAGAGCATGGGCCAATTGAAGTCTGCAGTTGCAGTGATGACCGGCGGCGGCTTCAGAATTGATTGCCCAAACGAAGGAACGTCGTCAACATCGGCTTCCGTCAGGCCGGCTGCCTCCAGAATCTCAAGGGCAATATCATCGAGGCCGTTCGTCTTGGCAGTCAGGTAAGCCAGTGAATCTAGATCGTGTGCCGAAGTAAGATAGTGTCATCGTGCTCGGCATGCGAGACTTACACATTCCAACGTCCTTCAGCACCGCAATGCGACCATGGATGTCACCAGCGTAGAGCGCGTTGTGGAACCGAGACATGGGGTCCCCACGCGCATCCGCGATCTTCTGCATCTTGGTCAATTTGTCCGTGCTCCCTGTAGCCAAGTACAGGAACGAGAGCTGGTCAAAGTTTTTAGTCCGCTGGTATGCCTTCTCCACAATCTACCGGGACACAGCAGCATGTTAGCAATGCATTGCGTCCTCCACCCGTCACAAAGACGACTTATACCCACCTTATGGTTGCCTTGCTTGAGAGCCTGCTGCGCAAGACGCGTCCAGCAATCGGGTCGGTCGATGGCTTGTGCAGTCTCCAGAGCGACATCCAGGTTACCGCATTCGATAGCGAGATCGAAGCGGGTGTTTTTGTCTTGGACAAAGTGTAGCGCGATCTGTAGCAAGAACATTTTGAGACCTTATGTTCATATCCGACGTCCGCTGTGCATACCTCGGGGAACCCTTTTTGCTGTAAATAGGCGATGATACTTTGTCCCAAGAGATTAGATGTGCGAATAATGTACAACATTTCCTCGTGATTGTTTCGTAAGAGTGCAAGCTTGAAGCGGTACTCCGTCGGGTCGATCGTAATCGTACGGGGTCGTGCAGAGCGGTCAAGGCAGTGAACAGTCTTGCCCTTGACCCGTGTGAGGTAGACGGGATTGTCAAGGGTGCAGATTACACCGTGATCACTGCACGACGGTAAGTTGCGACTTAGGAATGCTGGAAAGTTGCATGACACACCCCTGCGCAAGACAATACTTGATGTGGTTCAGGGTAGAGTAAATAAACACCCCGGAGTCGTCCCATGCACCAGACTTGATGCGAATTGTCTCATGGATCAAAGTGTGCTGCGAAAAGTTCTTGTTCGCGATCGTGATAGCTGGAATGGATCAGGTCTATGGTAGTCGAAGAGAGCATGATTATTACGCACTGTGCTTGCTGAGGAGTGCGACAAGGGAACCATCAGCGCTCCAAACGATATATTTCACGGGCGGTGTGGTGATCTCCGCGAGAGTCTTCTGCTGTTGGATGTCATAAAGGACGACGGAAGAAGCGGAGCTGAGGATAAGGCTCGCTGTTCCCCCGTAGAAGATTTCGTTTGTCTGTACAGGTGGCTTGATGCTCTTCACGACCGAGTTGGACAAGTCCCGCACCTCAATGAGCTATTCATGCGTTCATACGGTCAGGGAAGCCACCTCATATAGACAGGAGTGACCAACCTGGGTTGCCTTGTTGAGCACCGCGAATCTGTTTCTAGCGACGAATATTGCAGCCTGGCCGCTTCCGCGCTTTCCGTCCGTCGAGGAATCCTTGACTTCACCGACAGCATCCTTTGGTAGCGTGGCCAATTCGAACAGACCGTTGTCAGATGAGATGGTCACCACGACAGCGCGCTCAGCGGGGTTGTAGCTGAGTGTCCGGGGAGGGACATAAGGGCTACCGAACTTGCGTACGCTGAGGAGACCAATATCCGAGCCGGTGTTTATGTCGTATGCGCGCACATACTTGTCGCGTACGTAGTAGAGAGTATCCCCGTGCATGGCGAATGCAGGGCGTTCCCGCTCGAGCTTGAAGACTATCAAACCGTTGTCGTGGCCTATCGGATGATAATTGAAAATCTAGGGGAAGCAACGTCGGTGTATGCAACGCACCAGCAGCGAACAAGTTGAGCTCAGGATGGGCCGCAAGCACCCAGAAACGGTCATGCTCTCGCCTGAAGGTCTGCACGGCAGAGCGTTTTGAGAGGTCCCATACGCGAACCGTCTTGTCCTCACCACACGACACGATAAGTTCGTGTTTGGGATGGAACAGTGCAGTCGAGACGTTGTTGAAGTGACCTCTACAAGCATCAACCTCCCATGCCTTCGTCTCGCTCATCCGCCAGATCTTGATCTGCCGGTCGTCCGCAGCGGACACTATGAGAGGTAGCGTTGGATGAAACGAGGCCCAGTTGACGCCACGGTCGTGCCCTTCAAGTACGTACTTCACTGTCGAGAAGTTGTCGAAGGAGTCAAACGTGCCAGGCGCAGCATTGGGTGTATTCTTGCGCAGACCAGATATGTCCCACACACGTACAGTCTGGTCTTGCGAAGCGGACACGATGAGGTCTTCTTTCGGGTGGAATTGCGCGGACATGACATAATGGGAGTGTCCTGTTAATATCGCGATGCAGTTTCGTGACGTGCTGTTCCAGATACGAATCGTTTGGTCGTCGGACGAGGAGAGCTAGTGGTGGAGTGCAGACTAAGGCGGTGGGAATCTCAAAGATGAGCACACAACTCACAATCCAAGGCATTTCATGGTGAAATTGGACAGTCCGGACATAGTCAAGGTGCCCGTGGAGCGTGAAAAGACAGCGACGGTTTGTGGGTCGAATGTCTGCAGGCACATAAGGGACTACGGGATGCAGATATGACCGGGACTCACCCCAAACCTTGATCTTATAGTCATCTCCTCCGGTCGCTAGCAAGGCGCGACTTGGATGAAACGCAACACCGCGTACAGGTCCTGGAGCATGTTTAGCATGCATTTACTTAAAGAAATGTAACCACGATGCGCACCTTCATGCTCCTCGAACCTGTCCACCAAGACACCCATTCGATAATTCCATAGTTGCACGCTCCCATTATGCAACGACGCCGCCAGCAACGGTTGTGTAGGGTGGAATGCAAGTCCTGTTGTGAAGTTTGTTCTGAGGACGCAGAGCTTTGAACAAGACTGAAGGAGACATCATGCATACCTTTCACGCGGTTACTCTTGGACTCAAATTTCGTGAGCATCACCGACATTTTGGCAAGTATATCTGCCGTCGATTATGCGTTGCGTTGACCGGCAGAACGTGCAGAGGAATCGGGATGTATGAGGGAAAGGTGGTACGGGTCGGCTACGTGGAGGTAGAGATGGGAAACGTGCGCGTGCCAACTTACTGATATAATCAGAATCAACGAGCTATTGACTGGGTAACAAAAGTATACTGAGTAGGGCTTATTTCTGAGATAATACTGTAATTGACGAATAAGTAGCCTCTTGATGTAACTATATGTCGACACTGCACAAACTCTTCTCTCGCTGACCACCATCGCCGCTTCGGCGACTTGCTGCATTCTCTTTCTATGGATTGCTCACGACTTGACGAGCTAGTAGATCTTTGTCGTTAGTTGAGTTGGTTGTGTAGTGTGGATGGGTGTCCAGGGTCTTACTCCATTTCTTCAGAAAACTTGGTGAGTCGCAGTGGTCAATTTCAGCGATAGACTGTTCATCGTATGTAGCCCAGGGGTTATAAAACAATTTCCTGAAAGACTGCATGCTTTCGCTGGCAAGCGGATCGTTATGTTTGTATGCTTGAATGAAATCTGCTTGAGAAGTGCTGACATGGTACCTTGATGATAACTAGCGATGGTACACTCATCACACAACGCTACCATTTCGCACCTATGCCGCAACCGTACCGACACGTCCTCGCATGGTATCGTTTGGCCGCACACCTCAGGAACAACAACGTGGAGGCCATTTGCGTATTTGACGGCAAGAAACGAAGTTTTGCAAAGGAGCGAGAGGTATGTTCATATAGGTCCTTCTTATTACCCCGCCCCCCACCTCCTCCCTATCAGCCAGCGAATGCTCTGATACCATATTCTCATCACGAACACTTTCCTGATATCCCGCTCGCCGATCTGCGTCTTTCATGTTTGCGGCACTAAACCCGATTACTCCCCAGATCGAGAGGCGTCGTAGGGATCGGATGATTACAGCTGCTCGTGGGGAGTTTGAGTACGATCGCTTGGACAGGCTACGTCGTCTTACGGGGTCCCTGCGATCATGGCGTTCTGTCGGGACCGAAAATGCTGAGGAGCTTGCTTCGCTTAAACGACACACGGAAAAGTGGATCACTCCGGCGGATCTGGCGGCTGGTGCAACTCCAGGAGTTGCGGGAGCTGCATCGGAGCTAGCTGGTGTTCCTGCTGTCGGCGGGGGCCCTACCGACCTGGCCTGGCGGAGCACTGGTAGAGCCTCCGATCGTTCAAGCATAACTCCTCATAAACCGCCCACAATCTCCTATGATTCGTCGGGTGAGCTGGAGATTTTAACACCCTTTGAAGGTCAGCTACGTTTCTACGCCGACGATCCGCCTTTGAATGTGCTTATCGTTCCTGTTGATATAGCAGCTCCTCCTGCAGAGCGTGAAGGCTTAGTAGCAACAGTCTCCCATTTATACTCCGAGTACTGCAGAAGCATACCGCAACTGGTCTCCTTGTCACGAGCGTCCCCAAGCGAAGATATTCTCCCAGACTTCCCTGCCAACTCTGTGCCAGAGGACGAGGTAGAAGCAGCCAAATTGGAATACGCAATGTCGAAAAACCAGCAAGGGTTGGCCGTCGAGGAAGCGAAGTTCTGGACACAATTTGCTCAGTCTGTGCAGACTGGTAGCATGGGGGAGTCAATTACTTGTCTGGCCGAGTCACTGGAAGCGAAGAGCAGCGTTCTCTCTGAGTCGTACATGCGACGAACTCATCCACCTACACTAGAGACCTACAACGAGAGTAAGGAAATACTACGCGCGATGGGTATCCCGTGTATCGAGCCTTCAGGTCCGTATGAAGCTGAAGCTTTGGCGGCATCTGTGGTCTTGCATGGACATGCCGATTTCGTCGCTAGTGAAGACACGGTATGACATGTCAATTTTCATTGTGTCATCGCTACTCACGTCTATCCTTCACAGGACGTCCTCATCTATGATGCACCCCTAATCCGCAATATAGCCAGCACTCATGGCCCCATTGTCGTTATATCCGGCGCCGAAGTCCGCACTGTTCTACGACTCGATCGTGGACAATTCATAGATTTCGCGCTCCTGCTTGGGACGGACTTCTCTCAACGAATCAAGAACGTCGGCCCTGCTCGAGCGCTGAAATTTATCCGCAAGCATGGATCAATCGAGCAGGTCCTCGAGCATGAAACCCAGTTCGCTCCCCGGGTTCCTCAAGACCTCTACTTGGAACAGGTACAGCTAGCACGCGATGTGTTCCACACGCTTCCTCCACTTCCCGACAAGGCATTCTTCGAGCAGAGAGAAGAGGACGAGAAGGCGGTCTCAGAGATCCTCGATAGATATGGTCTTCGTCAATACAGCTTGGATGAAGTAGACTACAGTCAGGCCCTTTCTGGCAATTATTTTGCAGACAATCCAGCTGCGGCATAGTCCGTGTATCATGGCCTCCTGTGTTTTACATGTACTTCGTTGGAGTATATCCATGAAAATAGCTCAATGATCGTGAGGGAGCTCCAGCATCCAGAGGGGGAAGACTGGCGTCAAACTGGGACAGTTTGCGGGAGGCAGGTAGCCGCGTGAAGCTTTGAAGCTTAAGAATGACACTGTCACGACTTAGGCCCACCACTACCACCGTAATCCTTATCCCTGTACATATATTCTGTGTATGTGGAATCTGGACCGAGTAAATCTATGTGCTCCTTACTGTCTAGACTGAACACCTAAGACGTCTGACGCTCTTCAACGGCTATCAGGGAATTACTCCTGGGAACGAGGCTGTACAAATGATCAACATCCACTTCTGATCTCAACTCTGGTCCCGAACTTTTGGAATTGAACGTAACGTCTACATTCCCCATCACCTTTGTGAATTCCAGGCTATCGCGAGGAACGGAAGGGTGTGACGAAGAGTATCTTGTGGCTCGAGGTACGTACTCGAGTGAGCTGAGATGGTCTCTGAGGAGACTAATACAGAGACTCGCGCCTGCGTGGCTGGCCATACAGTGTACTCTATAACAGACCTAAGGCATACTGAAGCCGTCGTAACGTGAGGGGGGCATGAATTGTTTGTTTCCTCGCGAAGTGCCGCCATATTCCTGCCTTCGATAGCTGCAGAGTCGCTAATTCTCTACGGGAAAGTCTGGTGAGTCTCACGTTGAATCCCGTCTCTTCAAATATATGTTCCTCACTCCAGTCAGAAGAAACCAAGAATCTAACATGGCGCAACGGGGTTATTCCTCGTATCCCCAGACGGCCCATACCTATCCTACCCCTCCCCCTCAACCGCATACCCCGCAGGGCTATGATCATAGGATGCCACAGCAGCAGCAGTCTCCCGTTCATTTTCAGCAACCGTCGTACGGCCACCCGCAACATCAGCAATACGACCCATCTCCAGGTCCGCCTATGCATCGTCCGCCTTCCAGAATCAACCCGGTCCCCTATTCTGCACAGCTAACTGGCCCTATGACCGCACCTCTTCCACACTCAGATCATTACGGGCAGTATCCTCCTCCTAGATCTCCTCAACCATATGGTCAGTCCGTGTCGAGCAACCCATATCCATCCCCTGTGTCTCCTCAAACAGCTCAGTCTGTAACGCCACAGTCGGTCCGCCGTCCACTCCCAAATCCTCGCATTCTGCCTCCCCCGCCGACTGCTGAGCAGTCCTTCCCTCCGCCGCAACCCACACCATCTCCAGGGCCTCATATAAGTAACCATCGACCCACGCATTCTGTGCCGAGCGCCTTTCCGGTGCATCCTCCCCCTCATCCGTTGACGCGCATACCATCGGGACAGGGACCACCCCCCACATCTAGTGCGATTTCTACTAGCCCACCACGTCCATTGCCTTTGCCGGGGTCAGTTGGATCCTTCGATCTGGCATCATCTCAGAGTCAACCCCAAGTTCACCCCCGGAGTCCACCGAAACGGGCTCTACCTGAACCGCATCCATCTCCAGTCTACGAAATACCTGTCAGAAGCCCCGATCCGTTACCCGCTCCTGGGCAGAAGTTCGTGCCTATGTGGAAGCGTGCCCTACCGCAACCGGGGAGTTCTACGACCATGGCTTCGACCCAAGCTTCGCAGGTTCCGGCACCCGTTGAGAGAAGAAGTACCATATCTGGTGCCACTCGCCCTCTACCATCTCCTGGGATAGCCCCAACCAACACCTCTGTGAGTGCTTCGAAGGACACATACGCTCGTACAGCCACCTTGCCTCCGCATCTCCAGCTACAGAACGCGCCGTCCCCTTCCAAATCATCTTCCCAACCTCCCCATGGTCCTCCACGAGCACCGCAACCCACCCCTGCTCTCAGTAACCCAAGCGTACTGCCTACATCACGTTTCGCTGCCCGTGAACGTTCACGAACACTTCCTCTACCTACCGCCGCCCCTAATTATCCTCTTCCGCCGGAGCCAACGGACCAATCGCTTGTCGGACAGCGTATCTTGGAGTCACCGGCAAGTTCAGATGATGAGGAGTTGACAAATGCCCTACTGGAGCGACGTCCGCGCTCTCCAAGCCCCACAAGCCCTCAATATGGCATCCGTGATCTCCCGCGAAATCACCAGTCCGATGATATTGACGGACAGACGGAGACGACGCCGCGGCCACGTCGCAAACTTCCTTCTCCTGGACCTCCGTCACCAACTCACGACCAGCAAGGCGAGTCTAGTCTAGCAATGCGTATGGCGAACATGTCGATGCGGTCGACATCACCAGCTTCAACCTTCCCACTGACGCGTAATCATTCACAATCGTTGTCCAATTCTCGTCCGATGCCGCAACCCCCCAAAGGAGCACAACCGAAGCAGCAGAATGGTTGGCCGGCTGCTCTTCCGCCTCTGCCAAGGGCTCCAGCAAGCCCGAGTGTGGTCTCGCCTCCTGGTGCTCAGTCTGCATTTTCACAGATGCACGCGCGGGCGCTGCCTCGTCCAACGCGCTCGAATACTACTACGGCCGCTACGAGTCCCTTCTCTGTCCCGCGTTCTCCCAGGAAATTAGACCTCGACCTCAGTTTAGATGATGCGCCTCCGCCTTCACTTCGGCGCTCTCCAGGTCCTCCGTCCTCGTTCCCTCAGCCTCTCCAGTCACGGTCTCCGATCAACTTCCATCACCCGGTCCCCAGTGCACCGCAGACGAGTTCGCGCTCACAGACAACCCCGTCGAATCCAGCTCTCCAGCGATAGCCATCGGATGGTACATCTATTTTCTCGCTGTCGAAGTTTCCCGCCCCTCCTGCTTCTCAACCTTCCTCGCCAAATAAGAACGCCTTCAGGCCGCCGTCCCCTGCCAAGACTGCACGGGAACCGTCATCTCCTGCAATGTCACAGTATCCTGCCAGGTCTCAATCTCCGGCCAAGTTCCAACAGCCCCCACCGCCCTCCAGGGAACAGAGCACTCCGAGAATCCCGAAGATCTCATTCCCGGCCAGTGCGGATGGCGACAGCGATGAGGATGACGGACCCGTCATTCACATCTCGGGCCCTGTGGATTCCAATGGCAGGTCTTCCCCTGGGGTCCCACGCATATCCTTTGGCGACGACAACGGGATACCCGCCATCAATATTGGAGGTGCAGATGACCGTCCACCAGTACCACAAATCGCATTACCTGGCGAGTCGTCGATTTCCCCCCCAAAGCAGTCGCAAGCGAAGATGATGTCCAATCCGCGTATGGAGGCGGCGAAGCGCAGTGGACTCGTTTGTGGTGGATGTGGAGGCCCGATCATTGGCAGGATCGTGAGCGCGATGGACATGCGCTGGCATCCGGGATGCTTCCGGTGCTGTGTGTGCGACGAGTTATTGGAGAATCTCAGTTCTTACGCGCATGAAGGACGGCCGTACTGCCACTTGGACTACCATGAAGTACGTTTTCACCCTATGGCATTTCTCGTGCAGACGAATGATGATTGTATCTTCAGCAATTCGCGCCGCGGTGCTATCACTGCCAGACGGCCATTGTCGACGAGCGGTTCATCACGCTCGACGACCCCGAGTTAGGCAAGCGTACGTACCACGAGCAGCACTTCTTCTGTGCAGAGTGCGGCGACCCGTTCTTACCCCCGTCGTCGCCTGGTGCGCCTTCGCGTACGTTCGCGGGCGATGGCGCGTTCACGGCGAGCGCAGAGGACGACGTCGGGTTCACAGTGTACAAAGGGCACCCATATTGCGAGGCATGCCATGTCCGGTTGCGGATGCCCAAGTGCAAGAAGTGTAAGAGGAGCATCAGAGATGGCATGCAGGCTGTTGAGGCCCTCGGTGGGAAGTGGTGTTGGGAGTGCTTCACGTGCGCAGTGAGTCTTTCGTTGGTCATCTGCTCTAGCCTTTCGTATTCAAATCCACTCATGCTCACCAGAGTTGCGACAAGCCGTTCGAGAACCCTGCCTTCTTCCAGCGAGAGGGCAAAGCCTTCTGCGAGCGGTGTTTTAGCATCATCATAAGGAATGAAATCTAACTGACTTCCATACTTGTATCCCTCCCCGTCAACGTATCACTGTTCTTTATGTGCAGGATGTCGTCGTGTCTGTGGCACCTCTCAAGTGACGCTCGCGCTCTGATGCTACGATATTGTCTCCATCTGTCACACTTGCTGTCCGTTTGTATTTTCTAATTTCCTCGCATTACGCCTAGATGGTCTGTATATCCTTCGTGATCAGCATGGACGTTCGTTCCCTCGCACATCTGTGTTCTGTCTGTATGTATACCTAAAATCATTGTGATCTCATCTCTGTATGCCTTCCGCCCATACTTGCCAATGTGCTTGTTGGTTACCAATGCCTGCAGTACGTGCACATGTACAGCAGTGTATCTCTCTATGGATTGACAATGGACAGCCAGCAATGTGTAGGCGGTTATGAACTTACCTCCACCACCACGAGCACCAGACTGCCGACCCCAGCGCTATCAAGTATAATTTCTGGCATGATAGTATCTTTGACGATGGACATCCGCCGTCGATACTCAGTACTCAAGTCTTGCATTGGTTTGGACGCCCGCTGATTGTGGGGACAACTCAATGGGAACACTCACAAGAGGAGCTATGTCACTAGTTAACCGCGCTACGTATTTTGTTCCTGCACAGCTCTGCGCCGCGTCATTGTATCTCTTACGCGACACCGCCGAGTCCATTTGAAACTTCACCTGCTACCCCAACCTGCACGGACCCAGCTTCTCGATTCCCTTCGCCCTGCAACATCTCCTCGCTAAACCAGATCGTTCAGCACCCTCCGATCACGTCATTCAATGCTTGCCTACGTAGTATCCTTCAATGTACCTGCTTGATCTGCTCATTGGGTCACTGGACATCAAGGCAATTCTGTCGTCCTAGACGAGCCCATCCTCGCCAAAGCGGTCATTGAAGTTGCCGTAGCTGGAATCCTGGACCGCTTCTCTGCTATCGCATCTGTGCGAGGTCGAATTGCGATATATTCTGATGATCAACGAATCTATGGCCCCTCCCATCTGCATTGTGGTAGCTTTCTGTGAGCCTGGAAGACCTCATTAGGAATGGCTAGTGACAATCAGGGTCGCAGCGAAACCGTCCTACCCTATGGAATTCTTCTGTGCATCGTTATTCTCGTGCTTCCGACATCCACATGTTTTCCCCGGTCAACTTCTGCAGCAGTTGTCCGTTCCGGCTTCATACTACCCCAAGGATATGCAGGCTATGAACTTGAACCTGGGCCTTTTCGCGTCCGTCCGCGAGGTGACCTGTCTAGCTCGAGCGCACAAATCTCGTATCTTGGGCTTGACGACGTACTACTACCACTCGAGGACGGTTAGGTGGGTCCTTCAGTTATACGCGGCCGTTCAACCCGTTCACTGTAATATTGCTCTGCAATGGCACGGCATGTCGGTCTTTACAAATGAATGAGGAGCGGTGTTCCCGGGGACCTTTATTATCTATCGTACAGCGTGGTGAGTCCATTTGCGCCGATAGCTCGTACGAGTCTGTGTCCGCTGACTGAGGTACCAGTCCTGTTGAATGTTCATGTTGAATGTTCATGCGGCACTTGAACCCGGAAAGTATTGAATGGGGCTCGAGTTGGCGTCCACGCGAGGGATCCGGGGGTTCCTGGTCACTCACTGCTCAGGGACATTCTCGCTCTCCAGCGTGCAATCGCGCAACCTCGCAACTTCCGCAAACTGAGAGTCATGGACGGAACTTCTGCGCGCGAGTAGACAGCTTGGGTCGCAACTGCTTGGAAGCCACCACTGGCACCAGACTGTCAGAATGCTTGGGTTGCTGCCAACAACACTGTCTCTTGAGGAACACACCTATGGGCAGTCACAGGTCGCGCCACCTCTGAATCTAGCTGCTGTATCTGCGCATTAATCGAAGTATCACCGGCGGGTGGAGTGTACGTTGACAGCGCACCGTCCGTCGCGATGTGGACCCCACCTGCTCGCATGCTCTCCTGTGCAGAATTGACCACGTCGCAGCAGCATGTGTCATAGCGTCGCGACGAAGCGGAGGTAAGTCAAGATCGTGGGGACGCTCTTGCGTGGGAGACAGTGAGCACTGCTGTTGGGGATATGAACGGCACCTGCAGATGGTGGCGGCCTGGATACGACTTCTCAATTACCGACAAGCTATAGCCTCCAGTCATACATGCAACGCGCCCGCCGTCAAAGAGGGGCGGTGGCCCGCTCATCACGCACGCTTGCTACAACTGCGTGCTCCCTACAACAGTCACACCCTGATCTGTAGCTGACTGAGGCCAGGTACGTACGCCCTCTCAGGCTCCCCCCGAGGACCGACAGCAAGGTGCACACCAAAGCGTCTCCGACACATCCGACAAAATATACATACATCCATACATACAGATATACACACTACCGCACGCGCATTATGGTATACAAGCATAAACGATCAGATCGCGCGTAACAAAGTTCGACAGCGTACGGTAGATCAATGAGAGCGGCGAGAGCGAGAGCAATAGTCAGGCAGATCACGAGAAAGCGTCAGCAGCAGTGCGGGGCTCGCGGGGGACTCGGCGGATGTATAACGGCATCTGGTTCCCCCGGTGGGGCTCCGACTTCACGCACGGGCGGGTCACGACGCTGGAGCCACGGCGTGTTAGTCTGGGACCGGAAACGGGGACTGGGGAGACTGCGCGGGGATGAAGGCGGGAGGACGTACTTGACTTTCTTCTCGATCACGACCGTGGGGTCGATCGAGAACTCGAGGTCGCGGACGAGAACATAGAGGAAGATCTTGATCCTGCAAGTGCATGCCGGTTAGCGTCGTCCCCGCCATCCGCCACCCACCAAAAATGAATGGAACCACAACATGAGCGAGACCAGTGAGAGCCACTCACTCGCTCAGCGCGAACTGGTAGCCGATGCACGATCGGTTCCCATTAATCGGGTTCCTGCCACCGAACGTCAGCATGTTCCCCCAGAGGCCCTGCACCGCCTTTCTCCGCTCGTCGCCCTTCTCCGCCGTCGCCGCCGCTTCCGCCTTCTCGTCGTCCGACCGCTTCAGCCACCGCTCCGGCCTGAACGACTCCGCGTCTGCGCCCCACTCCGCCACGCTCTTGTTCACGGCCTGGATGGGGACGCTGATGATGTCGCCCTTGCGCACGCGGATCTCGGTGCACGTTCGCCGGCGCCGGTCGCATATGCCGTCCACGAACGACGTCCAGGCCGCGTCGTGTGGGGAGTGGGAGGACGCGCGGGGCAGGGGGGGCACGGAGCGCAGCTCGGCGCGCAGTCGGTCTTGGACGGCTGGCGAGCGGGCAAGGGCGTACAGGGTCCACGTTAGCGACGACGAACTGGTCTCGTGTCCTGCGGCGAGGAATGTGGATATCTGGCAGAGGATCTCGTTGAGGGACATCCGTTGGTCGGGCACCTCGGAGACATTGGAGCGAACTGCAGGAGCGGTGAGGTCGCCCCTCTGGGGGAGTTGAAGCGCGAAGACTTACTGAGGACACTGAGCAGGTCGCGATCTAAGACAGTCTTGTCCCCTTCAATTGTGCCCGGCTTTTCAGAGGTCGACGCTGCGTTCTCCGCAACAAGGGCGGTGCGCCGCTGTTCGATGAGCTCCGTCCCGATTCGACGCATCGTCGCGTTCGCCTGCTGCATTGCAGCGTTCTCAGTCCGCTACAACATTGCGATCAGCACACGAGATTACCACGGATGCTTTGTGTAAACTCACGAAGGCGCGCAAGACGGGAAACCACACCTGCAAGACGGTCATCACCCGGAATTTCCGAGCGGTCCCGAAGATAACGCCAAACGCGCGAGCCAGCTCGCTCTCGCTCTCTCTTCGCTCGGCTGCGGCCTCGAGAGAGTTGAACGCGTAGCCGAATCCCGCCTCGCCTATCACATCGAGAGTTGCGCGGGCGAGCCACGGTAGAACGTCAAGCCTGCACGGCGCGTTCGTTGACTCGATTTCGCCTGGTTGTGATCCGCGCGCTTTGACTTTGCTGGGCAATGTGGGGGAAGCCTTCGATGGTACGAACGAAGAGAATGGGTTGGGCAGGAAAGACGTCGTAATGGCGGATGGGCTCAGCGTGCACGAGGTGGCGGGTTCGGGATCAGTGTCGTTTGTTTCGGTCGTTGTCTCCGGAATCGCGAACGGATCCGCAGGGGTGAAGAAGGACTTGGGTGAGGCTGTGATATCAAGCCAGATATCCCGCAACTTCGCGTTGGGAGGGGGTGTAAACAATAACGAATGGAGAGGAGGACGGTCGACGTACTCGGATAGCCTTTTCCCAGAATATCGGGGTTAAGGACCGAATTTGCGAAGCGGAGAACGCCGGGTTCTGGGAATCATGGTTAACGTTAGTTATATTACAGCATAAGGCACAGGCGAAAACAGGCCATGGCAGAGTCCCTTGTGGCATCTAGCCTGAAGGACTACAGCATCATGTACCGAAATTGGATGCAAGGTCCGCTGTACCTCAGCGGTCGGGAGGCAACGAGCGAAATGCCACAGTAATGCCAAGTACATCCGGCAACCGCTCCGGAGAACCGACGAGAGTTAGCTCCCACTTTCCTCACGAGTAACAGCCGCAAAGACAGGCGAAGGTCCACTCCAACCATGGCGGAATGCTAAGATGGTGTCCCTAGATGTTACGAGAGTGTCTCAAAGATTGTTTTCCTCGTTTGATCCTCTGTGCAACAAGGATTGGCTGCGTCAGCGAGAATAGCCACGCCATTCGGCGGCCAGTGCTGATGGTATGACAGGGTATCGCCAGTACAGTCGTTGGTTGCTATATGGCGCAGGCGGTTGCGACTGGACCTGATCGACGCGACACGCCCGCGTGATTGGCACAGCTTCAATCACGTGTGCGCGTCTCATTTGCGGACCGAGGATCCGAAGGCTTGGTGGCACGAAGGTTCGGGCGGGTTCATGGGGGAAAGAGAGCAGTGGGAGGATCGGAAGAAGGAAGACTCACCAATATCTTCCGCTGGGGACATGTGAGCAAGGGAGGCAGAGGCGCATATAGTCGGCGGAACATACCTGTTTCCGGTGCATCTCCCCTTCAGCCGTGAGCAGCCCCTCGTAGCCGGCGGCCATGCTCGCGAGGCTGTCACGTACGAAATCAGGCTTGGGGTAGTCGTAGCCGTGGCTCATGATGTAGTTGACTGCGAGAGGGTCGGTGATCATGAGTCTGCAGCCGCCGATGAAGCCTCGGTAGACGAACGTGGAGCCGTACGTGGACGCCCAGCGTGCAACGAGGCCCGTGTTCTCCTGGTCATGCAGTTCGCGCAGGTTGCCCATGAAGAACGAGGGAGATGGGGGCCCAGGGAGGTGCCGAAGGGGAGAGCGGGATTGGCGGAGGACGAGCATGAGGAATGTCCAGAGGAAATATAGAGTCACGAGGGTGGGCAGGAGGAGCAGGACAAGCACCAATGGTGAGCACATCTTGGACAAGACGGTGGTGGTGGTCACCGCCGTGTCACTGGGAGACGGGGGACGGGAGGATAGGCTGCAGGAGAGGCAGCAGGATGGGAGAGAGGGAGAGGCGGATGGTGCGCATGGAAAGATGATAAAGACGGGGCGAGGGCAGAAAGAGGAAAGCAGTAGACACGAGCCGTCGAGTGGATCGCAACGCCATCGCTCATTAAGCGCTCATTCTGCACTCCGAGACACGGTACGGGCGTCTAGATCTTGGACGGTCGTGCGAAATCTAATCTCAACCCTCGGTCTCCCCGGCCACTCCTAGCCAATCATCGTCCCCCGCTCACACCAGCCAATCACCGCCCGACCGAGATGTCCGTCCTCAGCCAACCCCACAGCCCCGGTGCCGCAAATCAATCGCTCTTTATGGCACTTGCCCAGTGGCAGTGTAGGTTGTGTCCCTCGCTGGTGCGGTGCCTTTCCTCATTCAAGTTAATCCCATCGCGGCACACCCGTCCTTCCCTGCACACCGCTCTCTCTTGTGATCGAATGCGTTCCTGTCCTATTCCTCCCCATTGCTTCCATCGTTCTCCCAACATTGACATCTCATCTACTAGTACTACGAACGCTGAGGCCGGCGAGTCAAGTGGCATGCTTGACACTCACTCTCCTGCCTCAGCCATCTCGGCCTCCGTTGTAGTCCCGGCCGGTGCATACTTATCAAGTGTATGCTATATGAGAGTATATGCCGACGTTTTGACCATGCGTATGTCATTCGGTTTCAGCCGCTATCTCACGTTCACTCATTTCTTCCAGGCTCCAGCTTAGCGCACTAGTAAGCTTGTGCCTTTGTCAGCAAGCAATCAATATCTATGAACCTCAAAGATAGCTCGGACTCGCGAATGAAGAATTGAGACAAACCTGTCTTTCCAAGTACGTAAATAATGACACCATTTGACCGTCACATTCGCGCGGTGCGCCCGTATATGCTGATGATATCCGGATATCGGATACAGTACTCCTTCGACTATGTTCTGCGCCAATGTATGTCTCATCTCTTTTGTTCTTCAGACGGACATGATGCCCGCTCGCCCCTGCAGTCCCACATGCTCGCAATTTGAGAGCTTCGCCGCTCAACCTGCGTCTCTGGAAAGCTGGAACGCATGGTCTCCGTGCACGTCAATGCGCGATACGGCGCTTCCGGCCCCGATCCCGGACGTGCGGCTACCCAGCAGTGGCATCAGGTACGTCTGAAGTCTGGAGTTGGATGGAACAACGGGAATGCCGGACTAGGCCTGTCAAGAAGCCGGGCGCCGCGGGTATCTCGGGCACGCTCGACTTCGATGCGTCCCTTCAATCCCATCATCCATCGGATACGTGCCCGGCTCTGCATTCATACTCGCACATTCCCACACGCCTCTATTGCGACTTTGCGAAGATCGGTGTGCGCCGTGGACCCTCGTGGACCTGCTGCATTCTATAGGTGAGTGCTGGTCTTACCTCTGGAGCCCCAACTTGCCAGGCTTATTATGCACCGATTTGTATTGTACCTGATGATCCTGAGGTCCCAGTTGACCGTGTGATGTCGTTATCGGTCGTCGCAACCTCCTTGGCATCTCGCACGCGCTATGGAAGAACGCGCTCTATGAAGTATGGGCATCCCGCGGATTACTGTCCACGTTCAACACTCTGTACTCACATGTGAGTATATAGTGGATCGGCAAGCCTGGCTCATACCGGGCGACATGACAGACATCCAGGCCGAGCGGCCGAGGCCAATGCTTCCGATATTCGACTCAACGGAAAGCGTTCGCAATCTCGGACTTCATGCCCGTCTACAGGAGCACTCTCCGCTACATTGGTGAGTGGGCCAAGTGCGAGCGCCGAGCATCCCCCCGGCGTGTTTATATTCAGCATCGGACGTTCGGATGCGCTCGCCGTTGTTCAATTCTTCGAGGATCATCGATGAACAAACCGCCTATGTAATCCCCCACCTCACAGTCGACGTTGATGGCTTTCCGCACCTGCTCTGTCTCGGAATCGAGATCCTAGCGGGAGCAAACCAAGATGCCCGATGACGAAGACCTGTCGGTCGAGGAGGCCACAGAATGTATGTAGGTTTCTCGATCATACCCAGTCTGTCAGCCGCCGATCGCGCAGAAGCCGCGATGAGACGACTCAAGGTACTGTGCAAGGATGGTTTGCTCAGTCTCCATAGCAGAAGACGCGTTGATCCTAACGCTCTGTCGACCATTACTCTCCAGCGCTGCGCTGTTGATCCGCCAGGGCCCTGCAGTCTAGCCCAGATAGGGAGCTCGTCGCTTGGTGTTCCTTTCCGTTAGTTATATAGCTCGTACTTCCCTTAATTTTAGAGGACATCCGACGATTTATGGCTATGATTCACCCTTGAGTTCCCCGTCGAAGATTGTAGCGACAAGGTCTTCTAGTCCAAGGTTCACGTATCAAATGTTCATGGTGAGTCTCATGTTCATCCTCTCGATGGAGAAGACTGTGCTCATGACTTCAGTTATTTATAGCTACAGCTTTAGGAGTCTGAGGAGGGACGGCATCCGGGCACGTGTCCACGCCCATCATTCGTGCTGTTGCATGACACAACTCTCGGCCATCCGACCGTACATTAAGGCCACTAGCGTGAACCGGTCAACGGATTGGCTTGTGCTACGGTGGACGTTTCTCCGTTCACATAGTCTGAGCAGGTAATAGACGGACGAATGTTAGCGAATGGTCCGCCAGAGTTTTCCAAGTGGTCACATGTGCATGGCTCGGCACCCCTTCCAAGCGTTCGCGTCCTTCCTGCATATACTGTACGCGTCTCGCGGACGCATCACCCGCATCACCCGTGTGCACCACTTCGCCGTGAGCCAGACAGAACGAAATGTCTGCCTCGTCATCGTCCACGGGACCGCGCGTAGCCTATCAATAGACCATCCCGCCTCTAGGCGGGACAAACCTCGCTCATTTGCCTCGTAGCGAGGTAATGCCGAAACACGCTCTGACCACGGTTCTTCCATCCCAACCTCCAGCAAGAATGCGTGATATATATGAGCAGCTCGGACGTGGTCGGTGGACGGTGAGAGTTGAAACCTCCTGCAGATAATGTTTGGTTCTGGTCGGCTCGCTTTGGCTGTTGCGCTCGCGCCGTTCGTGAACGCGGCGGCGCCCCAGTGGGGACAGGTGAGCGTGCTCTCGCCGTTCGTAGTATACACGGCTCGCACTGACTGTGCTCATGCTCACGCTCAAGTGCGGTGGGATCGGCTGGGCTGGTGACACAAGTCAGAGCCCGTTCCTATCCATGCGCACAAATGGCTGCGTCCGCTGACACCTAACTCCTCCGTCTCCGCGCAGCGTGTGTGTCGGGCTCCACGTGCACCGTCTTCAACCCGTACTACTCGCAGTGCGTCCCGGGCGCGGCGCCCCCCGCGCCCACCCCCACGCCTGTCCCGCCGACCACCGCGTCGCCGACTTCGACTGCCCCGGCAACGACCGTTGCGCCGCCAGCGGCTACCGGTTTCGTGAAAGTGTCCGGCCAGAGGTTCACCCTTAACGGGGAGACGTACCCCCTTGTCGGGTGAAGTGTTTAACCGGCATCCCGCGTTGGCCGTCCGGAGGAGAGCTGATGGTTTGGTCTGCCACACAGGGCGAACTCGTACTGGGTCGGGCTCATGGGCTACAGCACGTCGAACATGAACCAGGCGTTTGCTGACATAGCGAAGGCGGGGGGAACCACGGTCCGGACCTGGTGAGTTCTCGTGGTGGCGGAGCGACTCGACCCTGACAGGGTTTGTCGGAGTATGTATGCTGGAACGGGAACGTTGACGACGACTGCGACGTAGGGGATTCAACGAGGTCACGAGCTCGAACGGCATTTTCTACCAGCTCTGGCAGAACGGCAAGGCCACGGTCAACACTGGTGCCACCGGTCTCCAGAACTTCGGTATGTGCAGCGCCTGCAAGTGTATGGACGCCGTCTGAGGGCTCGCTGGTCTGGACAGACAACGTCATCGCTGCTGCGAAAGCGAACGGGATCCGTCTCATCGTCGCGCTGTGAGTTCTGCTTGATCATCGTGGTGCGTCTTGCTCAATGATGATAATACGCACAGGACGAACAATTGGTCCGACTATGGCGGTATGGACGTGTACGTGAAGCAGATCCTTGGATCTGCGAACCATGATCTGTTCTACACCGACCCGAACGTCATTGTGAGCATTTGCGTAAGCTTTCACTAGATCCGGGGATGCTGACGTTACAGGACAGGCTGCGTTCAAATCCTATGTCCAGACCTTCGTCACGCGCTATAAGAACGAGCCCACCATCTTGGCCTGGGAGCTCGCGAACGAGCCGAGGTGCAGGGGCAGCACTGGGTAGCATGATCGTTCCCCAGCCTCTCCAGCAATTTACCTTATAACTAACGAACCCAATCCGTAGAACGAGCACAGGAACTTGTACCACCAAGACCATCACCCAGTGGGCGACCAACATTTCCGCATTTATCAAGTCCCTCGACTCGAATCACCTCGTGGCGATCGGTGACGAGGGCTTCTTCAACGACCCTGGCAACCCCAGCTACCCCTACCAGTGCGTACTGCATATCGATGCGTCATGCTTGCCGAGCATACTATTGACCTTGGGTAAAGAGGATCGGAGGGTATCGACTTCAACGCCAACCTGAACATCAGCTCGATCGACTTCGGGACCGCTCACGTAAGTCCCAGTCGACCCGCCTCTATCATATTTCTGGTGGAATTCAGCTAATGGTGAACCCACTCTCTGTCCTCCCCCAGTTGTACCCGGTTCGTGCTCTCCACTCCTCTCCCTGCCGCTCACGACACTAAATAGCAGCCGCCGATTTGATACATAGGAAAGCTGGGGACAGACAAGCGACCCAGTCGGCTGGGGCTCGCAGTGGATCACCGACCACGCCGCGTCGGGGCAGGCGGCGAACAAGCCCGTCATCCTGGAGGAATTTGGGGTCACGAACGCCCAGGCGTCCACTTACGCCGAGTGGTACGACACCATCATCGCTTCTGGGCTGACTGGCGATCTCATTTGGTGCGCTGTCCGCCGCCTGTTGCGGCCTTTGAACTTTGGAGGGTGTGGAGGGCGCTGACGGCTGCAACACAGGCAAGCCGGATCACGGTTCTCTACTGGACCCACTCCGGACGACGGCTACGCGGTATGTGTTTGCGTCTTTCTGGCGTACTTGTTGTGTGTTGACTGTGAGCGTAGATCTTCCCCGACGACCCTGTGTATCCTTTGCAGGCCCAGCACGCTGCTGCCATCAAGGCGAGGGGGTGAGTGTCCGGGGACGAAAAAATCCTCTGCAGGCTCTTGGATGTCGATGGATGGGAACGATTGGGATCGTGTTCGACTATTACGTTGGTGTGTAAGCGTGGTCGTGACTCGGAAGTCACTGGCATGACGATTCTAGACCTCTCAGTGCAGAAATATTCTGCATATGTTGTCACTACCGGTGCCAGTCTCTTACTGCAACCAGAAGCACGGGTCAACATGCTAATTGCGGAGATCATGCTCGATACCCATCAGGCAGGCACGCGTGCGGCTGCAGGCTGAGGACCTCCGGTCAAGGAGTAACTGTGACGGTTTGAGTCATAATGCAGATGAGGCAATGAGCTGCAAAAACTCGACAATCCACAGGTCGACGATGCTGAGGTATTGGTTGGTTGGTGCACCAAGCGACTATCGTGATTACTGCCATTGCAGCCCTGACTGTCGTAGAGAGGAACAAGAGGTCAGCTGCTTTTAGAATGGCTTGCTCGTCCAGTCGAGAAGTCAACAATGGTCGCAAGAAGCTATCGTCCATGCCAATTGGATTGCCTACACCCAAAGCGTGAGTGATCTTCCGTATCAGTACAAAGAGATTCATGCTTGTCGTAAGCATGGCCCAGAAGCTAGCCGAAGAAACTGAATGGCAATCCTAGGAAGTCGCACTGCGCCTGATCCCCGAACGGCATCATCACACTAGTCCACTGTAGCTCTCTCACCGGTTGCCCAAGCAGGTTCGCCTTGGTGACCGGCTGCCATTTTTCCTCTCTGGCGAGCTGCCGCGCAGTACCCGTGAAGCCGCGCGCGGCGAGAAAACCCGGGTCGGGGTTCGGGTTGAACGTGCGCGCGAACGAAGACCAGATGTCGACCATGCGTTGCATGAAAGGCAGGTCCTGGTCATCGCGGAATGGCAGGTTCTGAGGCAGCGATCCAAAGACGTAGAAGAGCTCTCCGGAATGACATCTAGCACAGATGATCAATACAGTTAGACCCGAGCAAGCCCTCGCGGAAGCGCGGGAACTGACTTGAAGTACTCTTGAGAGGTGTCACCGAAAGGATGGTTGTCTGTGATCGGTGCTTCGCAAGTTGGGAACTATCACAGGCTTGATTCAAAACAACGATAAGTCGATTATTGTGGTAATGCTCACGTTCGGGGAAAAGCCAGGTGTCTGATATGTCCTGTTGAACTCATAGAACCACACGCTCTTGAAGAGGTTGTGGTTGATCCCCGAGACTGCCGTAGCCTGATCGAGACAACGGAACTCAATGTCTGACGTAACACGGGCGGTGACGTTAAAGAGGCTTGTTGTCACGTTGGGGCCTGATGGTACTGGGAATAGGGGATTGTTGATAACAGTCGTGTTGAGAAACGCGCCGAGGACCGCTTGGGTGATGTTATCGTTTTTCTGCAACAATAACCATAAGCCGTCACCTCGAGATCGCAATCGAACAGAGGAAAAGGATTGGACATACAGGGTAACCAATGAACGCCGCCCCGTCATCCCTCATGAAGCCCATCATGGTATGAACATGTGCAACGGGGCCGGAACCATCTAAGGGGAGCTGGGTCGATGTGACAAACGTTCCGTCAACGACGATGAATCTAAGCTATTGTCAGTCCGAAATTTATCAGTGCACACAACCCACTCACTTGGCAGCGGATGATGCTGTCACGAGCGTGTGCGGATCAACAGCTCTCAAGCACGCAAGAGTGTCCGTTCCAGCGCCGTCACACCCAACCTCGGCCAAGAGAGGGTTGGCAACAGTCGCTACCTCCTGTGGGATTGTGAAGTAGAACGAGTACGTCGACGCAAAGTTTAACCCAGCCAGGTTGCTCATCGGGATCGTCGCTGCGTACTTCCCGATCGCCTTCGGGGAGCCCATGAGCGCACGAACCGATGCCGCACCGGCAGATTGTCCGAAGACCGTGATGCGGTTCCTGTCCCCTCCGAAAGCAGCAATGTGCTCACGCACCCAGTCGAGCGCAGCGATCTGGTCTGCCAAGCCGAAGTTCCCGTTCGTCTTTCCGTCAGCAAGCGCAAGGAAACCGAGGGTGGAGAGACGATAGTTAATCGTGACGACGACAACGTCCCCGCGAGAGGCGAGGGCGCTGCTCTCGAAAGTTGAGTCACTGCCTGTGCCGCCGGTGAAAGCGCCACCGTGGATCCAGAACATAACAGCCTTCAGCGGGGTGCCCGAGTTCGGGGACGGCACAAAGGGTGTCCAGATGTTGAGAAAGAGACAGTCTTCGCTGCCTGCTGTGCTTCCGGCCTGAATGCATTGTGAGCGAAAAGCGCGTGCGTCGATGGTCTTGTTCCCAGTGTATGCAGTCGGGTACTCAAATCTCACTGGTGGGTTCGCAAACGGTATCCCATAGAACTTGAACGACGTCTGGTCACGAAATCTAAAAATATGGCCGTGAGCATGAGCCGTCTTAGAGCCGTCTCACTGAGCGATTCAACTCGCCCTGTGATCGACAAGTCACGAGAGCGGACTGTGATCGACGTCTCTGGTCGAGGGGAGGCACGGAATGCCGCACTCTGAGAGCACAACACAGGCAAGCTCCGCAAGCAGGTCAACGAGGCGCTGACCACGCCCTGAGCGTCGACCGTTTGGCAGACGCGCCCCAAGTTCGCTACCCAGAACTGCTGAGTATTGGGGAAAGTGCCCAAGAAGGTCTGATAACGGAGGAGGGGAGCCAAGTCGTTCGCGAAGAACGTTTTGTTGACAGGAAGTATGTTTTCTCCGAGAGTGGCACATGCGTTCACAGCGTCGGAGTGCAAACGATGGGTCGAAAGGAGCAAGACGCTTTGATGCGTCGGAGCCGTGAATACTTCAGACAAGAACGTCAATGAGTAGAAATGATAGCTTAGGATTGTTTCAGTCAGGCTCACCGTTGAGGTCATTGTTGTACAATAGCGTGATATCACTGTTGACAGACGAAGGCGATGGAATGGCAAGACCACAAACAAGTGGTACAGCCAATAATGCCGACACGGCGATTCCGCCGAGCAAGGCTACGTGCATGTCGTCGAAGCTCAGATCGTTGGTGAATGGCCGTTGGTTGGACAATCTATATATCTGCGTCGCGAGTGCATCCATCAGCTCGGGATAATAGGGAAGCAGCGGGTCGTGCTGGGAATGAGGAAGTCAGACCAAAATATTGTGCGTGGTATGAAGGAGAACAGTAGAGCCTACCCAGGAAGCATCGTCAGCTGGTACAATCTCGGAGTTTTTGCGAGCCACATGACTAGGAGACGGTCCTCCGCAATATTATTGTTAGACCCACGATGCTTCGACTGTGTGCTTGAACGAGGGCGGCGGAAGTTGAGTCGCAGTGTCTGTGTTATGTTGGATGTGAACGAGGTTCGTATTGGTGGTGGCAGAAGAGGTGAACGTTAGCGCTGAAGCGCTTACAGTAGATGGTATCATTCAAGTTTGGCATCACTGAACTCTCTTTGACATTCACCCAACCATCTCAACTCCCTAAGCACCTTCTGTGAACCCCAAAGCATTTAAATCAGCGAGTCACACCTTAGCAGGAGCTCCTTTGAGTCGTTGTAAAAGTACTACTCCTAGGATCATTGATCTTCCATTGATGACCGAGTCGTACCTATATGGTTCTATGCCGATGTCAAACAGATCCATGGGACAGTATGCTCAATGTTGGGACTGCTAACTGGTTCATTAACACTTGTGTTGCAGTAACACAAGTTGCATCACGCACTTTGGGGGTCTATCGCACTTGCATCAAATGTAGAAAAGACGAACGGTGTTGTCAACTGATTGCCCGCCGAGCTGTGATGTCGCCGTTTACATGTGGACAAGCTGACCACTTGCGTGTTGTTCACGCTCTACACAGGACTAGTCCAGCTGGATTTTATCGGTATGCTTCATCTTGCGGGGAGGTGGCAGCTCGGATGGCCGTAGTGATCAGCGGGATCGGATTATGCAAGACCTGGCCACTAGCAGAGCACCATTCAATCTGCTCTACAATCGTGATTGGGACGCACATTCCATATCTATGTATACTCCTGTTTGCCCGACTGCCTCGAAAATCTTACAATGTCCGATATGAGGCTTAACATCAAGGATCACTTTAAGGAGCTGCTTTTCTGGTAGGCACCACATCTTGCATATTCCACGCCAATTGGTGTTGCTCAACTATCATTCAAACCCTCCCAATCCCATGTGTTCATGTATGTGAAGGTTTATCCAAAGACCTCATTGATCTGTTGAAGTTTATTTCATTCTGTCCGCTGATGTAGAAATTCCTCGTTTCCGGCGACTTTTCGCACACAACAGAGATTTTATTACGGCCCCTGCCACCGTGGCTGTCGGACCTGCGTGTTTCTCTACCAAAGATGAAGAAATCCGACTTGGGGCATAAGATTATCTCGAGGATGTAGCTTGGACGAAATCTCCGATTGTTTACCCATGACACTAGTTCCGTACTCCATATCCAGGGGGCGTTTCAGGCGCTCCCTAGCAGTACTACTACTAACCATACCACGTCTAGACATCGAAGCGTTTCGCACCCTCGGGTGCGCATTGACATCGCTTGCAAGAAAGCCGCGGAACACTTTCCGCCACCTTCGTCGGTGTATACTTCATTCGTTATCCATTCGATCAGCATCCCCAGGGATGGGCTGAAGGGACGGGTGCAAGCACTTCTCTCGTGTACAAACGGACTGCCATCGCATCCTTTTTGGAAGACCCATAGTAGTGGGCATCTGAGCTCTTGTCCATTCCAAGGCTCAAGCGAGCTCCTCATGTCATCGCCGCGGTAGTCGCCCTCAATGAATACACGCCTACCGTCAGGGGACGCGGCACACTTCGTGCGCATAGGATTAATATTGTTTGAGATTTCATGACGAGCCTGCATTACACGGGCAACGCTATGGAGCTGAGAGAAGCGGCTAGGACCACTGTCGCTTCACTTACCCCCTGGTTCTCTGATTGTGGTGAATCATGTACTATGCTGATTGGGATCTGCCGCTTCAGTCCTTCCCGAACAACGCCGCCATAACTTCGACGACGAGCACAGTCCAGACAGCGGAGGGGTCGAGAATGAGCCTGACTAGAGGTCATATCCAGTCTTGAGACCATGTACCTTCGACATCATCGATGTTAATCGACGACTCCTACCATGACCCATGAAGCTTCGCGAGACGGGTTTCGCCGTTTGGATCAACATGTATGTTCCCCGTCCCTATCCTGACAGAGGCAGGTAAGAGGCAGGCAAAGTCTACAACTAGGTCACATTATGAGCTGGGTTACAACCAAGCCACGCAAGCATGGAGGGGCATACAACGATATGTACAATACAATAACACAACCACACCAACGTCCACACACGAGCGTATGAGAGATAGAGATATCCTTCGTCTCCATCTTCAAGCCATCTCTACATCACCCTCCGTGGAGGCAGTCGTCGTCGTCGTCGTCATCGATGGCTGAGCAGTGATGTCGTCTTTCATGAATGCGTCAAGCTCCTTATCGAGCTCCTCCGCCGTCTTCGGCGTGGCAGGGGCCGCTCGCTTGGAGGTGCGCGCACCTGGGGCACCGCCGCGGGCCTTTGTACGTACAGGGCCAACACTTCCACGTCTGATGCCAGATAAGCCAGGGAACGCAACCTTGAGAGATCATAGACTCACGTATTTGCGGCCTGGTGAGGCCCAGCTTCGGTCCTGCTTAGGCGATCAAGGAGGGCCGGTTTCTGATTTGCGGCCTGGTGAGGCCCACCTTCGATCTTGCTTAGGCGATGTAGGAGGGCCGGTTTCTCAATACGGTTGATGAGCGAAGGCCTGATCCGTGTAGTTTTGGCAGGCAAGGCTTCGTATCCAATCGACATGGGTTGATCTACATCCCATGACATAGTGAGTACGGCTACTATGCGAGCCAAGGAGGATGGTGAGAAACGGATGTTACTTTTGCAGAGTATGCCATCAAACTGGTTCTTTGCCCTCGTCGCCTCCACAGGGGTTTCGAACGTGATGACGGCGACACCGGAGGAGCGGCCACTACGGTCGTACTATAAGGGTCAGGTTGACATTGATTTGAGGCCAGCCGAACATGTGAAAGCGGAGCGAAACAAGTCGGATCGGTGTCTCGTCTTTTAGGTGGATTGCGTGCATGCGGAGCTTCGTACCCTGATCTGTGGCTCACGGACTAGCGTGCCAATCTGTCCAAATATTTGCTACAAAATTTGACGTCAATATTTCACACGATGGCGGTGTAGAGGGTAGGAGAATGGTGCAAGAAAACAAAGCGACAGTAGACACTCACACTCAGGTCTTTAGGAGTCACTTCGTAATGCAAGTTTGAGACAATGATCTTGGTGTTCGTAATGCCACTTGGAGCCTTCTCAACGGAGTTCTGCACGGCCCGTGGCACACCGGGGGCCTTGTCATGGAGCCACTGTCCATCAGCACCTTGAGGGCGGGATATGGATCGCTATGTTGCGCGTCAATATTGACGTGGAGCACGTTGGAAGATGGAGGCTCACGCTATAAGGCTTCTTGCCGCGAGTGACAACGGTAGGGGCCATTTGTGCGTGAAGAAAGCAAGAAAGCGAGAGTAACAAGGAGAACGGGGCTTGGGACTATGATGATAGCAGAAGAACTGGTGCCAGGAGATGAAGTCGCGTTGTTCACTGGTTTGGCGCGCAAATTTAAGCGGCGACTGCACTTTCAACCGGAAAAGGAAAGTCTCCAAGGTCGTTGACCCAGTGCACTGTGCACCAACTGCGAAGTCGCCGAACCATGCTCGACAGAGAAACAACAAATAGTAGAAATACTCACCAACTGCGAAGTCGCCGAATCATGCTCGACAGAGAAACAATAAATAGTAGAAACACCTACAATAACTGTACTTTGCCTATCATGGGGAGTATCTTCATTGTGACTGTAATTGGCCCCTCGCCGTATTGCATAGGTCTCGCCAATTCTGCAAGGTGTTCTTGCACAACTGATCACTTATGCTCCAAGGGATCAGTTTGGTCATCTGGAACACTGAAGGAAACTTATCAGTATCTCTTCTGTCAGGTTTGGTCATCTGGAACACTGAACGAAACTTAAAAGTATCTCTTCTGTCAGAAAAATAGCATAAATAGCCTGAATTCTTCTAGCATAACGCGCCTTCACAGAACTTGAAATGATAAGTCATGATCCCTACGGTGGCCAGGAGCTCACCGCGTATTCCGCGAACCAGAACAAGCTGGAAGATTGACCGTGATTGGGCGCCGTTCAGAATAACAACAGTGTCTTCTCAACACACGCTCTAAAACTTGAAAACGTTAGTGGCAAGCTGGACAAAAGAGGGGAAGAAAGGGTCTGTTCTGCGATAACACGCCTCTATGTTGAACCTTCTAAGGACCGTACCATAACGGTGATCAGGAGACGAGTCGCGGCTGTGGGTCCGGACTTTCTCAATCCTCGCATTGACTTTCGCTCGTCGTGGAGAGTCAGAGATGTACCCTCCATTATTGTGGTAGGTTTCGAACAGACGGGTACTATGTTAGCTCCTTGAAACCACCCACCAGACCTTTTTTGCATGCAAGCGTTCCGGAGGACGATAAAAGAACCTTCTTCCATCCATCTCTACAACTGGAATGTACTTAGGAGGTAATACTGTAGGTGAGTGAGCCTTTCGCGCGCGTGACTGAATATTGAGCTAACATGTGCTTTACTCTCGCTTACGGACCTCCCCGTTCTTGATCTAGGCTTAATTCGACAGTCCATGACCTCTTTTGCACTTTCGTTCGCCTTCTTTCACCAGAAAGACACGCATTATGGAAGAAAAGGAACAGTTTGAACGGCGACCACACTGTCAGGCCAATGCGCAAGGCCCGAGGAAGGAGAAAGACGCGGCGTGACATCTTGGCGCCTGATTCGCGCGCGCTGCCTCGAGGCGGCGGAGTCTGAAGTATGGCCCAAAACCGACCAATGTTCATTTCCAGGTCTGCCTTCAGCGTCGACCTCGACCAGCACGAGACACCACTCTCCTCATCTCTCTTCTTTATACCTAGTCATCGCTATTCACGCGTTGCGTAGCACATCTCTCCGCCCGCAGCTACCACCTCACATTCGCTATCGGTCGTCCTCGACGTTCGCTACGCTGCAACCTGCATCCTCATACCCCCACTCCTCTCGTCTTCAAGCCACATCGCATCCATGGCTACTACCGTTCGTGCGTTCACCATCTTTAGAGATGAGCCAGAAACCGCAGTGGTCGAGATCAAGGACGGTCTCAACGAAACCACAACGATGGCTGTCCCTCCACCTTCCGGCCCCCTCCTTGTCTATGCTCCCGACAAAGAAAATGTAGATCCTCTTACTGGATCGCGTGCCCTTTCCGAACACTTGCTAGGCAAGAAGCGCAAGACTGCTCTTGCTGTCAAGCCTCAACCGGCGTCCCCAACTAAGAAGCTTCGTCCGTTGGCTGAGAAGCCTACGAAGAAGCCCACGAGCAAGTCCCGCTCGACGGACAAGAAGTCAAAGCGATCTATCATCTCCAAGCGCTCGACCTCGAGCCGCACGCGTCGTGAGCCCTCTCTCCCTCGTCTCGCCGAGGAGGGCGAGGAGCACGAGGCGGTCGACCAGGTGGCGATCGACGCCAAATGCAAGGAGCTCACTGTCCTTCCCTTGGCCGATATCTCGGAGGCTTACGAGCAGACTACCACGAAAGAGGATCTGGCTCAGGCCGTTGAGGCTGCCGAAGAGAAGGTGTGTCTCGCTCGCTTTTGATCAACGCTGTCGGCTAATGATGCGCTGTGTAGGCCGCTGTGGCCGCTGTCTCGGATGACCAGGTAGAGCGGTCCGCAACTCCGCCGCCGCCCTCTAAGGAGGATGCGCCTTCTTCGCCTGTCGCTGGCGCTGCCCTGGGCAGTGTCTTCTCGACTCCCGAGCGCAAGCGCATCTACTCGGCATTTACGTTCTCTTCGCCGTCGCCGGCTAGTCAGCGTTACGCCTCCGCTCGAGGTCCGAGCGTCGAGCGCTTTTCGGATGTCCTTCTATGAGGGCATCACCTAACACTTTTCCCCTGCTCCATCGCCTGCTATCATACGGCAACCTCCAGCATCATCAACACGAACATCACGACAGCTTTCGGTGTGTTCCTCCGATCACAACCCAGATCGCAAAACGTTTTTTCAGCCATGTCGCGATGCCACTCGCTTAAACTGGAGTCCTCCAACATACACTAGCGATTATCCTGGATCCCTCACACTATCCTGGCACTCACAACTCTCACGTGCACTACATCCTCCGTTGATGATTCACTTGCAATACTGCTACATTTGAGGACATATGGTCTGACGGACCTACAGAGAAATTCACGCTATATCGCGTTTGTACCGTTATATTATTACGCATCTCATCGCATCTCTACACAAGCACGCATCTATTCTCTCACCTCTTGCTCATTCATTGTGCATAGTTCATTTTTCACCCTCGCCTCATCCCCCATCACCATTCACCATACCCAGTGGCGTCGGTTGCCTCAATTCTGTTCGTCTGCTTGACTCTTCTCAACATCCTCCGCATCGCCTCTGTCGGCCTCTATCCCCATCCCCTCTTCCAACCCTATGGTCTCTTTTCTGCGCGTCTTTTTGTCTGTTCTGGTTCACCATCCTCCATCAACTGTCTATCATCATTAACCATTCACCGTGCAATCGTTGTGTCATGTCACACTTTGCTTTGTCCACGCATCTCGCATCGCACAGCATACGCACTCTATAGCTTCCTTGGATTGCACGTAGAATGTGTACTGCCCCTGTCGAACTGCTATCGAACGACACATAATCTGTACTTTGAAATGTGTACTGCCCCTGTCGAATTGCTATCGAATGACACATAATCTGTACTTTGACTATTTGTGTTCGTGCTACCAGTATTGGAACGCGCCGACTGGTCTGCGGGATTTGTCAGAGGCTGCAACATTACTTATAGCTCAATATTAGTCTTCATGCGGGGCGCATGCTTGTTTGCTTCTCATGAATGCCGTCCTAGCCCGCCTTCACGGGACGCCAACGCGTTGTGAGAGAGCGATGCGCTAACACAAGAGGCAGACCATGTAACAACATTAATATTCATAACCACATTGAGCTAGAGTAGTTGGCCCTGTTGAGGGATGTTGACTGGGAAGGTACTCGTGATGACGTCACGTTATTTGCCCCCAACCCCAAAGCAAGAGTCCCAGAAAGAGCATGTGATATGATCCATGTTGAGTGCAATTGACGCTCGTCTCGGGGACCCGGACGTGCCTCTTCGGCCGCCATTCGACAGCTCGCACACAGTGAGATGAGTGTTCTTGTCCTTCGACCACCACCATCCCGGGTTCCGAATCATGCTTCCGAACTCGCTGCGCGCGCGGAAATTGGTATGTCGCATATCGAGTCGCTCTGTTCGTTTGTTCCGATGTCCAGTTGGTTTCTGGCCATGGACTACTGGCCGACCGCGCTGAGGTTTCGCTGGCAGTGGATAGTGCACATAACTAAGTAATCACTGATG
Source organism: Lignosus rhinocerotis TM02 (assembly GCA_000743315.1). Taxonomy (NCBI): domain Eukaryota; kingdom Fungi; phylum Basidiomycota; class Agaricomycetes; order Polyporales; family Polyporaceae; genus Lignosus; species Lignosus rhinocerus. The sequence goes on along the minus strand of KN050088.1, from coordinate 37,691 downwards.
ATGCTCTACATCTCGCAGACAAGCAGTGTGACGGATCCCAATGAGTGGATAGTGCACATAACTAAATAATCACTGACGATGCTCTACATCTCACAGATCAGCAGTGTGACGGATCCTAAGAGCCGTCCTACTATCACTGTCACGCAATCAGACAGTGGCAAATCCCAGAAGGCGCAACACAGCAAGACCTTGACATGGCTCGAGATTCCGGAGTGGCAGAAGGATAATGAATTCATCTTGAGCGGGTATAGAAGGTGCGTGCGTGCGGATACTGGAAGCATATATGAGCGGGTATAGAAGGTGCGTGCATTCGGATACTGGAAGCATATATACTGTTGCGCACCATGAGGGAGCGGCGTCCATCTCTTCTACGGTGTTCTACCATGCAGCCGTCATCATCGCGCGAGGTCTACGTGTATCAGCATCATTTTCTCGCCAGATCATCGTAGTTCAAATTCGCCCTCGTGCTACTACATGTACTGGTCCCGCTAGAAGACAGACGCAATCGGTTCTTCCGGGTGATTCGGGCAAGTGTCCTGCCTGCATACAGCCTGCCAGTGAGCATTTTAAACATGCCGAAATCGACGGGGATTTGCACCCTGTCCTCATCTTCATGCCGAGAGTTGAAGTTAGTTACGGAGCAGCAGGCCAATTGTGCGTACAGCCGAGATATGATGATCATCTCCGCTCGCTCCATGCATTGCCTTCGTTACCCTGTAGCAGTAGCCCTCTGAGTGCGGTCTCGCGCGCTCGGTTAGAGACATGGATGCACAGGATGCACGCTCGGAGAACATCTGAGACGATCAGGGTGTGGAGAAGAGTGCCTATTGTTCATGTTCTGTGTCACCGCATGCCCGGCACGTCATTCGGTGGCTGATCTCATCTATCTTCTAGGGCGACGGCCAGCTGGCGGGCATGTACGGCGTCGGTGTTTGGATGTACGTGGCTTGCTCTACATCGTCGACTATCTGTCGCGTGTCACTCAACATACTCAACCCACGTCGTGAATCGTCTCGGTTCCGACAGACCTACACAATGAGACAGGTGGGATCCTCGTTCATTAACCCATTTTATGATCTTGCATTCACGCGCAACTCGTCACAAGTCAACATCCACAGTCACCTTGGCGGGGCCGTGCTGTTTGCGGCGCTGCTCTTCACGTTCCCCTCCGTCTACTTCGTACACTATGAGTCGACCACCTGGGCGGATATGGCTGTGTTCGCGATCTTCTTATGCGCGGCGATCTTCTGCCTGTGCTCGAGTGCATGCTACCACACGTTCAGCGTGCATTCCGAACCAGTAGGTATCTAATGGTATCCAAATGCGACCGGTTGCTGATTCATCATGACAGGTGGCTGAGCGCTGCAATGCCCTCGACTACGCTGGAATAGTTGGTTTGTCTCCGGTAGCATCTTCCTGCTGTGATGATACGCTGACTCCACGATATACCTCACTGCAGTGCTCACCGTGGGCTCTTTCTTCCCATGCGTCTACTACGGTTTCTTCTGTGACCCGCATTATCAAGCCTTCTATCTCACTTGCATATGTATCGCTGGATTGGGTGAGTTGTTCGAAGTCGCTGCCATCTAATCACACACACACACTCCAGCCCGCACTCAATCTCCGCCAATTGCATACGGCTGATCATGGCGATGCCATGGACAACGCTGCTAATTCATCACCACAGGGGCAGGGTATATCGTCCTAAACCCGGAGTACCGCAAGCCGACACATCGTGGAGCGCGCACGAAAGTTTTCATCCTTCTCGGCCTGTGTGGCGTCATTCCGACTGTGCATGGGCTTGTAGCACACGGTTTCTACACGCTATGCTATGAGATGGGCTTCGGGTGGCTCCTGCTCTCTGCGGTCTTCTACATCACAGGAGCGTTGCTCTAGTACGTGGCTTTGCCCCTACCATCAAGGCAGACACCACTGACCACGAGCTCCGTCTCCATTCTGAACGATGTCAACCTTGCACCTCGCGGTTGCGCATGTGCCCTTCTGGTGTTCCTGCGCCGTCTGGCGCCACTTCGGTGCCAATGTCGGATCGCCCCCAAATCCCCGACTCCTCAACTCTGCAAACATGGTTCCTGGGGTTAGCGCGAACCGCATCCCGGAGCGCTTCTCGCCGGGGACGTTCGACTACTTCCTTGCCTCGCACCAAATCTTCCATTTCTTCGTTGTCGCGGCGGCGCTCGCGCACTACGCTTCTATCCTAACCGCGTTTGGGCACTGGCATCGCCGGCTTGCCGAGTGCCCCGCTCCATGATGCCATGATAGGGCTATGTCAAAGTGAGTGGCGTCCTACCTCTATCTGCTACTTTCTGTGCCGCAGGTTCATGTGACGCAGCGGGCGGTACACTCCTCCAGAAGGGTATCGGCTACGCCGGAGAGACCTTGGGTAGAGAGGTAGATGCCCGGATGCTGTTGTCATGACGTGATGGACTGGCTGAAATGAAACGTGCTCGTCTGGCCGAGACTTGAGGATATAGCTCGCTCTCACCGGTGACGTTTGGGACAACGTTGGCTCCTGTGTCCGACTTCGATGCTGCCGTGCGTCAGGCACGCAGCCACTGCCGCGAGGGTGATAGCTTCGATGCGTTCCCGATTGTGTAACGTTCTGCCAGCACCCTCTTCCTCAGGGAGCCATACTGCCGAAGAATACGTTTACGACCTGGACGGCACTGATGTCGCAGGATGGCATTGTTCAGCTTGTGCTTGTAGCACAGCGACCGAGAGCGATGTTGCGAGTTTCAGGTGCCAGGAGAGCCCCGCGGTATATGTTGGCCCACATCTTGTGAAGGCCGAGGAACATATCAACTGTACGCCGAAGCGCCCCGTGATCATTCGGAATGATCAGACGCAGGGACCAGACTTGCTCGCACTAGCAGGTGGCATGGACGATTGGGGGCATGAAACTTCACAATTGGGGATGGGTCCCTGCGCTACGTGATACATTCATGGTATGGCACGGAGATGTCGACCATCTCGTGAAGGCAACGATTGCTCCGTGCCTAAGACCATTCCTGCTAAGTGAATAGCTGAAGATCACCTGCTTTGCTTGGCCGTGCGCTTGGAGGTCCTGCTAAGTGAATAGCTGAAGACCACCTGCTTTGCTTGGTCGTGCGCTTGGAGGTTTGACTTTGAGTCCAATGCTCCCCGCGCCCCTGCCTTGTATGTATGAGGCTCTCCATCGCATTTATGGCAACTGTGGCGGTGGATCGCTCATCCAGAGTTCACTCCCTGTAGTCACAATGGCCTCCGCGGCTCCGGCGGCGGGAAGGCCATTATCGCACGATCGCTTTGACATCCCGGAGCAAAAATAAATATATCGGGCACAGTTGGTCTCCGTGCCCGATCGACATGCTCGGAGTGGTTTGCCACATTCCTGAACGGGCGGTGTCGGCTCGGCGAGAGGAGGGACCGCGAGACTCGGGCTCCTCATCTTGACGGTTGGTCACCTCGACGACAGGGATTGTCGGTTCTCAGCATGTCGCTAGTGTGCTACGATGTGATACTCGCTCTCCGGGACTGCGTGTGCGCGAAGCATGCACGGCGCTCGATTGCGGAACCGGATTATGTCGCCGCGCTATCCACGCGTCGCGCTGCCAGCGAGCGGCTTCAAGAACCTGGGTTCTCGTCCGAGGGATGAAAATAGCAAGGTTTCAATTCAGATGGGGACCATGCCACCGTCCGCTCACGAACTCCGCACCCACATTGGAAGGACGGCTTTTGCCTAGAATGTCGCATTCTCACTACTGACCTGTGTGTTGCATCCTATCAGGTTTCGTCGGGAAACCATAACACGAATTTGGGAGTGGTCAGACAGTGTCACGTAACACATATGCTTGAGAACATCAGCCGCTCTGGTTTCACACGCACGAGGCGAAACGCAAAGCCGCCAATGTTTATGGCCAAGAGAATGACGCCAAGAATGAAACAGGCTTCGCCCGATTCGTCTCTCTGCGCTGCTTTCCTCAACCGCGGTGCACTCGCTGCTGCGTTGCGAACCACACTGGACCCACTGCGCAACGGGTGATGGCTCACTCGTCACCGTCGTCTGGATCTTGATTGAATCGCGCTTGACGTGGTATGAATCCAGGGATCTGGAAACGTGCTTGCCGATCGGCTGCTGCCGAACATGAGGGACCAGAGGGAGGGCGTGAAGGTTGATGAGGTGTATCGTGTGTTGTCATTTGGCTGGTGGGATGGACCGTGGAGTCGTCTGCGGGGCATGCCTGGCCCTCCGAGAAGTCAGCAGTTAGGCTGCCGAGCCATGCCAATCACATATTGCCACTTTATCTCGCGATACTCGCGATATGGAGAAATGCCAGGGTTTTTCTCCGGCCATCTCACTCTCTCCTCGGCGACTTCCCCAATCCTGCTTCATTCTCTCTCCAACCCGGCGGCTCGCTTGCGGGGTTGAGTTAAGATCCCGATCGCGAGTGGATCCGTCCCTCTTTCTTCCTCTCTGTCTTCATAAAGCCTGGCCATTCCTTTAAATCCCACCATCTCATGTACCCTCATCGCGAAGACGACCGGAATAATGTACCCTCTAGGATTCCTTCCCTTCTTCTACCGTCTCGTCCCCGACACTATCGCAGTCGGCGCCGCTGTAGCCATGCCCCTCCTCGTCCTCTCGCTTTGGCTCTACGCCGTCCTTCCCCGCTCATCAGCGCCAGCAGACGACGCTCCAGTGCATCTTCCAGGATCCTCGCTAGCTCACGTCCTTCCATTTTTCCACCACCGCTTCGATTTCATCAACCAAGGCTTCCAGCTCGCCGGCCAAGCCATCTACCAATTCACCCTCCTGCGTGTACGTCCCTCCTTCCACTCCCAGTCCTCACCTCACACCACGCAACGGGGCCTATGCGCCCTCATGTCTGCCCGCTCGGTTCCGCTTCTGAATAAGCTCGGCTGATCTCGCTGCGTTTTCGTTGGCAGACCCCCGTCATCGTGCTGTCAGGCGAGGCAGCCCGCCGAGACTTTTTCCAGGCAAAGGACCTCGATCTCAACGCTGGCTTTAAGTTTCTGTCCGGAGCCGTACGTTCCCGAAAGGGCACGTTCCCCCACTCTGCCGAGCATCCGCTGACGCACGGCTGCTGCTTCTTCTAGATTCCGATGGTTCCGGGCGTGACCTCCAATTTGGAAACGAGGCGCATCGCTCTTATACACAAGCGCCTCGTCTCGTCGCAGACCAGTGAACGCCTCTCGAGTTGTAAGTGTATTTCTGTGTGCTTCGTGAGATGAGTGGCATTGGATGGCTGGTGGCTGGACGGGAGCTATCGCCTTCGCCCAGTCACACGCGAGTGATTGTCGGACAGATTCCGAGTGTACCCGGGCGCTGAACTCTGGTGTTGTGTTGTCGCATACTCCAGCAACCCACGGCATGTACAGGATAGCATAAATGGCCCACTTGGTGGTTACTTCTACCAATGACATTTCAATGGGCAGCGCACCACAGAAAAGTGCCAGTGGAGAGACGATGTTTGTAACTCGGATCCCTGAGCAGGTCTACACAAAAGATACGCGGTATTGAGGCACTTTTAGAGCTCTTCTTTTATCATTCTGAGTTACCTCATGGAATCGGGACGCACTCCGGATATCAGTGAATTGCCCTGATGCTGACAAAGAGCAAACCTAGTGATACCCAAGATTCTGGAGGATTCCCGGCGTGTCATCAGCACATGGGGTTATTCCGGCTCCCTGGATCCTTTCGAGCATCTCTCCGACGTACGTACTCTTATCTAATTATAGGTCACGCGTCCAGCCGTTCATCGTCTCGCTTATCTAACCATTCAGCTTCTCTTCCAAACGACCGTCCGCTGCCTCGCGTTCACGGAGCTCGCAGACGACCCCTCGACCGTCCAGCGTCTCAAGAAGCTGTATGATACGCTAGACACCGCCACAACTCCTGCCACCGTACTCCTGCCATGGCTTCCTGGTCCTAGCGCAATCCGCCGACTCATAGCTACGAAGAAGATCTACGACATCGTCAGCACGACACTGGACGAACGGATGAAGAACGGCATCGCGCGCGATGATACGCCGCAGATGCTAATCGATGCCGGAGACGAGAGGTTGATCATCATCGGGGTCAGTAACCTTTCATCACATCTCTTCTATCGCATTTCCGCGGCTCGCGCCGCGGACTTCAGTCTCACATGTGGCGTGCTGACACGCCAACGTTCGCGGCATGACAGTTCATTATGGGTCTGCTCGTGGCGGGTGCGCGGTCGACAGGGACGACTGGTGCGTTTCATCTCTTCGCATATTGGCCTTGGCGAGTTTCAGCTCACGCCGCGTAGCGTCGTGGCTGATTACGTTCTTGAGCGGTCATTCGCACTGGAAGGAGAAGGCTGCTGAAGAAGTCCGGCAACTCGTCACGGTGCACGCCACCCATATCCACCGCACGCCCGACCCATGCACCACTGGCTCCGACTCCGACACGAATTCCCCCTCGCCACAATTTCTGCCATCAGAGCGTACCTCCCAGCACGCACAACCGCCGCTGTCCTCCTTGACCACCACCCTGTCAAGCGTCCCGCTCTCTGTATGGGAAAACGAAACACCGGTGCTGGACGCAGTGATCCGTGAGACTCTCCGGGTGGCTGAACCTCATGTCGCAATGCGCCAATATCTTCCGTCACTCCGAACTGACGAAAAGGCCAGCAGCCCGCTTCTCCTCGGAGGTAAAGTCGTTCCTCCAGGCGCCTTTGTGATGTACCCCTTCAGCGATGTCCACCTGAGCTCGGAAGTCTACAAGAACCCCTGGCGCTGGGATCCGGGCAGGGCGGAGATGAACCTCAAGGCGCCGTATGCATACGTAGGCATGGGTGCAGGTGCGTATACCCGCCGTATTCCCGTGGGCGCAGCGCACCGTACTGAACAAATGAGGGGCTCATCCGGCATAGGGAGTACCGTGTGCCTGGGCAAAAGGCTGGCCACCCTCGAACTTAAACTCATCACCGCTCTCTTCGTTCTCGGCTTCAGCGAGCTACGCCCGGTCGATAAGAAGGGCACCCCGCTGGCCGAGCTGCCACGACCGAATTGGAACGACATCTTGACGTGCAAGCCTCCCGCGGGGTCATGTTACTTACGATTTGAGAGGACAGTCGAGCGCGCTGCCGTGTAGGCGCTCCATCGCTTGTGTGTTTCGCATAGACTTTCCCGATGTTTTGGTTGGTATGAACTGTTCTGGTAGCAGTTGTTGTATGGGTCTTGTATACTACTGCATTTACTTAGAACAGCCTAGCACCAATGAATTGTTGTCCTCAGTTATGAACTTTAGCTTGAGATGCGCAATTGTCATTCATTGGGACGATGGTGTCACAGCTCACGCAACCAGTTCTATGGCGTGCTGCACCACGAGACGAAATCTGAGACTGCCTGTTGCGACCCGAGGGATCGAGAGGCTATTCAGGTCTGGAAGATATCTTTTGCTGATCATGATGAGCTGCTCAGGATCTCTCGAACCGAGTGTACCAGCTACCTTGCCTTTGCGTGAGTTCCCGTGCTTATCGATGTCACTGGGGTTATACGTTCTTGATAACGCAGATTGAGACCAAGCCGAACTGTGTGCTTGCGTATGAAAAGCGTTCATAACGTGATATAGGGCTTGATGACGGGCTTCTAGCTGGCTCGTCGGCGGTGATCTTTACTTGATAATCATCCTGTATACACAACACTACACAGCATCGGGCAGGGAGCCTGTGACATGGGTGTTCTGCATCAAAGATTAGATTAAAAGCATATCTTCTATTGGACTAGGGTTAGTCTGGTTGTGTCCGGATCCTCTAACATCGAGATGTGGCGTCCCTGAAGAGTGAGCAGAGCGGCGATGTGCCTGCGGCCCGTAAGTACTAAGACGATATGAGTTGACACTTACGTGAGGTCTCGCGACCGTACGTACGACGAGGAAGGCGACCTACCGCCTCCAACCGCCGGGAAATACCACAGTAACGCACAGCTCTAGTGCTCGATCAGAGGATTCTCATCGATCTTCATGGCACTCTGCTCAGGATGTTCGGGCATTGCGGCATCGAGTGGGAAATCCTACGTGCAAGGTGAGCAATCGTCAGCCTTCTGTATGCGCGCAGGGATAGTTCCATGAGCCCTGCCTGAGGAAGCTGTGAGTGATGGTAGTTCCGGTCGCAATCCGAAAGTGTATAGTCGGGGGCCACCGTGCTTTCTGAGTATCGTTTGGGCGCCTACTGACAAAAAATCCCTTTCATAATCCATACCTAACGTGCGATAACCTTGAAGGTCCACTCGGATAGGTATGGGGTATGCAGCTGTCGAATGTATTGCCTTTGACCTTGGAGAACACCGGCGGTTTCTCTACTTCCCTGTCAATCTGTCTACATGTCCTTGATAGCCCTATATCCGCGGACGTCCTGGATATCCATAGGAGCGTCTCAAGCTGATGCGTGGTACAGTATACTGATCGGTCCACAGCGGGCATTCGATATCTCGATCGGGACGGGGTTGTGACCGTCGATATGTTCTCATTGCCAGCAGAGTGTGTAATCTTCATGAGCGAGACCCGGCTTGACTTGAAGCCCACATAGTCCATATAGATGTGTGTAACATTTGCAGTGGGGAGCGGTGTCGAAGGGCGAGAGTAGCCTTCTGCAATAGCAGAAGGGTAAGCACAGACGAAGGTACCGGCGGCAACTATCGACACACACTTGACTGAGCGAATCAACGCCCTCTGTCTGAAGAGGGTCGGTCCAAGGGAGTGATCGCACCAACAGCTCGGCGCCACTCTATTGATCGTACCCATCTCTCGGTGCCACGATTATAGTACTGGAGAATGTCGACGGTGGATTTCAAAGGCATGCCATTTAGGCAGTGTGAAGGAAGAGGCGTATCCTGTCTCGTCCAGTCTTGGTCTCTCGTAGTGGCCCACATTCCTTGCGACCTAGTGGTTGCGACATGAGAGTCGCACCGCACCGTTGATGTTGGTCCGTTCGTAGGGGCGTGCAATCTTTCGATGAGTGTGCGCAGCTTGATATCTACCACAACTCCGGGAATCGCCCCGAGATCAAACAGAACCTCGTCTGAGGAGGGAAAGTAGCAACCAGTCTGCAGGAGGAAGTGGCTGAATGTTGCTCCGCGGCTCCATAGTCTTATTATAGCGTTGGAAGCGAGATTCGAGCGTAGTTGCTGTATATTAAGAGTGGAGACGAGCTTTTTTTCATTGGTCGAGAACGGGCGAATCGCCCAAAATCCGTTGATATTTACTCCGGAAAACTCTATTGGCCTTGGGAGTGAGTATAATGAAGATGTGATCGACGTAGTGGAAGCAGTAAAAACCAAAACCTGCAAGTTGAAGGGAAGGGCAATCCCGTATGATGATGATCAATTGGAGGCGCTAGAACAGTGAAGATGATCGTTAGATTCGCGCTATGGAGCTGGAAAGGGAAGCAGAGACTTGGGACCGGAGAGTCCCTCTTGCATCATTCTTGCCAGAACCGTGTCCATGCATTTATGAGTATGAGTCGAGATCTAGAGAACAGAGAACGGATAGACTCTCACCCTGCTCATTATGAATATGTTTGTCACAAGAACATATTCTGGCGCTATTGGTAATACAATCACCACCAGTCCCTAGAGGGCTGTAATAGAACAACCTATGAATTAGAGAGGTCTGTAGTCAATGCCATATCACAGGTGAATACTCTACCATACTCTACCATAATGCCTAGGCATGATGACAGAATGCACTAATTCTCGACTGGGTTCTACCATACAAGATGCTAGTCTGTGGGTTTTCATCACCTCATGACAGGAATATATAGCTATTACAGAGGTATACGGTATCTATCATATATGGACATAAAGTGTGCTACTTTCCTGATGCGGCCCTAATGCTACAAATTAAACAATAACCAGAGTAGCTGTGCACACGATCTGAACTGATTCAACTCGCACATCTTGTCAGATCGGCGCTTGAACCATCTCCTTCCGATGTTGAAACCATCGATTTCGTAATTCCTCGACCACTAATCACTTCGAGATGCATCGCAACATCTTCTGTAGTTCTCAATCGGTCACATGTCCAAGATTTCATATTCTGTCTCTCAACGCTAGATGTGTTCAATACCTCGCAGGCATAAGTCAGTGGCTGCCCTGCGTTAAACGTTTCAGCTCATCACGTCGTCGAACTTGACATCGGGACTGCTACCCTCGAAAACATTGTTTTACCGCTTGGACTAAGACGAGTCCACTGATTGTGAGTATTCAACACGACTTATCGCCCAGTGATTCCTCGTAAATCACATCGTACGCATATCGATTTTACTCACACCCTGCCGCCTGCTTGAGCAGTCTCTAATGTTATCAGTGTGCATGCGCGCAGGGCCACATCGAGCAGGAGGTTTGTACGGTTTCCTCCATTCATTTTCTTTCTGTTCATCTTGTTCTCTCTTTGGACACAATATCTTTGCAGCAATGTCATCATCATATCCAGACCCCATGACCATGCCACTCCTTTCCATCTGGTGAGCTTCCCCTCGTCTTCGTGTGGACTTGCCAATGGAAGCTACACTGAAGAGGTACGAGCTCGGATGTATGTTGTGTGTGCGTATTCGAGCATCATATCGCTGGCAGCTTCTTCTGTATATTGCGACTATTGTGGCAGGTTCCCGACCGGGCAGAGTCTGATCTGGGCACGCAAGGGGCATCCCGATACAGACGCCGGATATTTATGGCGGAGTGAGGACATGTGGGTCCATACACCGACGCCGGGATCTTTTCGAGTCTTCTGTGGCAAATCACAATCGCCGATACAGCTACCGAGATGTGCATCCAGGTCTGACCGCTATGAGCAGGAGCTGAGATCGCTGTCTCAGTGACAGGAGGCAGGTCTAGGATTTATTCAAGCACAGGTCGAGGAGCATCCTTACTTCCAACAAGCTACTCGCATATAGCAAGCCGGACAGAAGTTCCAAGGCGAACAACCTCAGGCTATACGTGCGGTCCCAAGCTTTCATGCTAATCCTCAACCACTCACAGCAGAGTTCAGCATGGGTGAAGGCCGATTTTTCGACCATCAACATGACGCCTTACGTCTGGCACTAGGTTGCCAATAGTGAGTATTTCTACCAGTTGACCACTTGGGACATCTCCACGACCATCAAAGCCTACTCGACCAACCCGGTGTATTTCGAGTTCGACGGAGGGCCCAGGCAAGCACACCGGTGATGATGCTGACGAGGTTGCGTTCGAGCTGCTAGGCCCGACGGTCGGACAGAGCACCTCCCCGTTGTACTCCAAGTTCCGCATGCTCGGCGCGAAGCCCCTTGAATTCCCGATAAGATTCCGCCCAGACACTCTGACCCAAACTCACGACCTCGGATGGAACCGTGACCGCTTTGCCATCCCAGCATCGCCTGGGGGTATGATGAGCAAGATGTGCGTAAATACCGATGTCATGGACGAGCTAAGCGGGACTGACTCTAATCACTGTATAGGGAGCTACTGCTCGGGGAGATGTGCCGTCAAGGCAATGAAGTATTACTTGTTGATGAAGTGTTACATGGCGTGCTGTAAATGGAACATATTTTTTGGGAAACAGGGGAAATTGTGTGTGAATGTCAGTCTCAGGTATACGAGCTTTCATATATGTCACCGCCTGGATCAGTGATGACCGGTGCGACCTAGTACCTAGATACTAGTATTCCCTACGATTACCTTTCCATGCATGTTTACAGACATGTGCAGGCGCCTTTCCCACCTATCCTGAATGGCGCATCATCCTACGGCGGTCACGGTAAGTTACCCAGTTTGTGGTTTGAAGTTTGAGCGAATTTGCGATATAGTATGTCTCAAATATGCTGGCGTACCCAGGCGTACCCGTGGCGACACCGCGCCCGGGAGATGCCGAGTACCGTAGGTCGATAACTGGATTGACAGCCGACAAACCTGTTCAAGACCATACCCCCGCCGACGACCTCCACTTTCACCCGTTCTCCTTCGTTCTCTTTCATCTTCTCTTGCGCACCATGGCCGACCTCTCCGATCCGGAAATCGACGAAGGTAGGCCGCAGCGGACGCGACCCACGAGGTCACGGTGCAAACGATCGCTAACGTTCGTACAGCGTACCAGGACGTCCGCTCGGACAAGACGGATACGAACTGGCTTCTTGTTGACTATGAGGTACGCACTATGCTTTGTTTTAAGCCATACGCAATGCTGCCATTGCACGGGTGCTGACGAACTCGCTGTCGTTGGTCCCTTGCCGATGCGCCGATGTGCCCAGTCGGACCGCTCAGACAAGCTGAAGCTCACGTCGACCGGATCGGGGGGCCTGACCGAGCTGCGCGAGCAGCTGGACGACTCGAAGGCGTCGTACGCTTATGTGCGCGTGCAGTACGCGAATGACAAGGAGTCGAAGCGCGAGAAATTTATTCTTGTCATCTGGATCGGCCCCAATTGCAAGGTGATGCGTAAAGCGAAGGTGCGCGTCCACGTCCCCCATTTTGTCCCTCCCTCTCTCCTTTCCTCCCGTATTCCATAATCATACATCATTCTGCTCGCCCGACGCCCAACGCGCTGGTCGCAACTGCGCTCGTGTGATGCATCGGTCCGAAGCTGAGACCCTGTTGCGGTGATTTGCAGATCTCGGTCCACACAGCGGATGTGAAGAATGTCCTTCGCGTGTTCTCGATGGAAGTACCTGCCCGGGAGAAAGATGATCTCAAGGAGGATCCCATCGTCATTAAATTACGCAAGGTCAGTCTCCAGTATACCCTGATTGCACACTTGCCCTTGATACTGACTGGCGGTGTATTCGTAGGCGGGAGGCGCCAGCTATGACGGCGTTTAATCATGAGGCCCTAAGGTCGCCTTGCATATCCATCTTGTCGCTGCAGTCAGTCATCATTGTATAACCATCTACTGGGATTCATGTATTTGAGATCGATGTCGTGACAGCCGTTCAGGATCGCGGTAGGTATTATGAGGCATTACTATGGCACGCGAGCCAAACCGAGTAATGCATTCAATGGTCATTCTCAATGTTCATACACTGACAGTTCACTAAATGCCCTTGTGGAATTGTGACTTGGAACTGATTGAAAGACCGACCTATCCCCTTGATGCCTAATTACTGAGGGAAACGGCTATGCCTACAGTTGTCAACAGCGCAGCTGAATGATTCAATCTCGAGGGCGCCTTGCGCAAAAAACAAAGACCATCCCTGGGATTTACTCACCTGGCCAATTTGTCACAGTCGAGCACAAAGGCGCACTTATTCTACTGTAGGCAATTACATGACAGCTTTCCGGGATTTTATGGCCAATCTGAATGGAACCGACATGAATGTAGGGTTTGAAGAAACATCATGAAAGCTTGGGAGAAGGAAATGGGAAGCTAACAAAGGTGGGGAGGTCAGGTAGAGGAACCGACACATACTGCTTGCTGCGAGCTGTCACTATTGCACGCGGAGTCGTCATACACACTCGGTAACGCTTTCACACAAGCGGCAACGCACCGGCCATATTTGTGTACCGGGAAGGTCGAATGAACTCTTAGAAATCCAAAGCGCGGGAAGTTTTTAGGGGTGAGGCGGTTGTTGCGCACCGCCGACGGCTTATCAACGTCATACGCCGAGATGTTCGCCTTCTTGAGCGTACTCGAGACCGCGGACATCATCTCTGCGGGGGCAGGACGGTCGCCGGTTTCTTACGCATGGATGTTGGATTTTGCTTCCATGAAAGTGGCATTTTGCAATCACTGCGTGAGGCCTGAGGGCCACCAGCACGTATGGCATGATGTGGTGTAGTAACTCGTCAGGCAAAGCCCACAGGGTGCGGTACCCGATGCTGCTGTGAGCCAAATGCATGCCGCGATTGACAGTGATCGTGGTCGTGGTTAGCGACAAGCATTGATAAAGACAAGCGCATAAATCGTTGGACGACGCTTAGAAGTTGAACGGGCTTCGGTCCAATACTTAGATGAGTATGTATGTAGATTCGGCCCGATAAAGACTCAATATGAGTCTACATATATACATACTGTTGGTCAGGCAGAGGATTGACCGCAAGGACAAGTGACATGGCGGATGCCTCTTATTTCTTATCACAGTCGCCCAGCTGCCTCATCACGTTCTATACGTACGAGCAGGCCTAGGCGTCTGGTGGACGTGTTTGGGCACCTGAAGATAACTTACATTCCTCCTAGGGCGCACAAACGAGTACGGAATAGCGTGGGTCTGCTTGGGGCTTGAAGGTTCAACGGACTCTGGGATCTGAGACTTGAGAAATGAGACGATGCTGCGAACGAACTGTGGACGTTATGTTAAATAGTTGTGCATACAGTTAAAATCCGACTAAAGCTCAACATGTGTCTCGATAGTCGCTTCAGCGGAGATGGATGATGTGCTGCTCGCTTCTGAATAAGTAAATACGTAAAAGTCCGATATTGCGGACGGGTCGAAGTCCGGGAGGATGGTTGTTGAATACGTTGAGACGATGGTGTGTTCGCTATTGCCGGCAAAGTCTGCACTTGCAACAGGAGCAACAGAGCTCGTCAGGGTTGCAGCAGCCGTAGACGCGGTCGACAGCAGTGTCGAAGCGATGCTACTCGCAGTGAGTGTCGCTTCACCCTTCTCCATCGCCAGGAGCGCCTCGTCCCCACCGAAGTCGGGTATGAAGCGCGTCCACCAGAATGCCATCCGCAAACCACGGTCGACCAGGCGCTGCTTCAGAATGAAGAGCACAACGAGGACGAAGAAGATAAGACCGGCGATTATCAGCATGCGATCAAGCCAGTCGGATTTCTCAAGTGCGGTGATGAGATGCTTAGACGTTGTCATGAGGGAGTCAAGGACATCGTGTGTGGAGGATGTGGACTGAAGAGCAGCGGTGGATGACTCTGCATCTCGGTGAGATATATTCTTCGTGCGATAACACAGTGGGCATCACACACACCAAGAAGCTGTGTTGATAGAACTGAACGTTCAAGTTCTCCCTGCATCAACCGAATTGTCCTTTGAAGAGCCTCAGTAACGTCGTTGTTTGCTTTCATAAGAGCATCTTCGCTGCAAGATGAAGTTAGACACAGCATGCAACGGTCGTTATCGTATACTTACGTCACTTTCTCATTCAGGGATTGCTTTTCATGCACTACGGACGAGCGTAAGAGTTCCTCACGGCGGGACGCATATTGCGCATCAATCGCGCGTTTCGAAGCCAGCACAGCAGCGCGCATGTCCTTCCTCAGCCTGTTGCCCGAAGCTCAGATCTGGGTCCTGCACAGAAAAGAGAATAAACGCACTGAATCAACATCGCCTGGAACTCCTCCACAACTTGCCTCAGTTCCTTCCGCGCCCGCTCCGTCCGCTGGTCTTCCGCTGCAACGCCAAGGCTCTATTCAGATCGATTTTGGAGTCATTCCTCTGGGGAAAAAGAAGTGCAAACCTCTATCTGTCGGGCGAACTGGTCCAAGTCATCACGAATTTCTGCAATATATTGTTGCTGAAGGGTAAGTGGGCCAGTGCAAGATCGCAGGCGAGGCAGTTGAAAGTCAAGGAGGTCCTTCTGTCGTCGCTCAAGCCAGGCAACAACGTGGGATGTCTCCTCGTCGACTGTGGATGGGACCGGGGACATGATGGTTGCACTGACTTTGGTGCAGTAATGGTGGTCAAACTCAGGTAGTCGACCATGACGGTGACGCGCAATGCGCATGCAAGCATCGGCAGATGCCGAGCTGCATGGGGGTCGAACAGCCAGATACCAGAATTATCCTTTGCTTCATCCTTTTCATTCTCGATCCCTTCTCGCCACGAAGTCACTCTACCATCACATCTGGTCAGCCATGCTCTTGGCCGCGTTGCGCACCGTTGCTCCCACAAAGTCGCCAGCAATTTATACGCACATAAACCTCTACACCACCGTCGCGGAACTCACACGTACACACTGGAAGACCGGGGCTCACCCCGCACCGCAATCTATCCAAGAAGAAGATGACGATGACTGGCCTACACCACAGAAGGAAGAATACCCTTCCATTGAGCGTGAGCTGGCGGAGGCAGATGCCGAGGCATCGTCGCCGCCGCGCTCGCACCGACCATTCCCGCGGACCCGGGAGCTCAACCCTACACCGCAGGAGTACGTCGCACACCGCGAGACGATGAAAAAGAATTTCCCGCAAGGATGGGCGCCCCCGCGCAAGCTGTCGCGCGAGGCGATGGACGCGCTCCGGCACCTGCACCTGCTCGACCCGGCGCGGTTCTCGACCCCACTGCTGGCGGACAAGTTCCGCATTAGCCCGGAGGCCGTGAGGCGAATATTGAAAAGCAAGTGGGAGCCGACGAGGGAGCAGAAGGCGAGGATGGCAGAGAGAGAGAGGCAGGCGCGGACGCAGTGGAAGACGAGGAAGAGGGAGGAGGAGCAGAGGAAGTATGATGAAATCGAAGAAGAACGGGCACCTTTGAAGAATAGGGAGAAAGACGGTTTCACCTTGACATGACACCGTTTGGAGTGTGGTGGGGGCGAAGAAGTCGCATAATATCTTCTAATATACAGGTGTCATAATGCATCTCTACATTGCCTCGACCTCGTCGAACAAGACTAATCTCTGAATAACATCCATCGGGCCACTTGCAAGACTTGGAACGTACGCATTGTGACTTCAATATCCTCCGCGGTTTGGTTTCGCCATCTTCAACTCCGCTCCAAAGAGTCGCCGGATCTCTGACTCGAAGTTGTATTGACTGCGAAGCGTGTTCAGTTGCCCGTAGCCTCCCCCGCTCCAAATGCCGACGCAGCTCTCCCTGACCTCCGCCATTTTAACCACCGTTACGATCCCCAGCTGCTCGACTTCGTTGAGCTGCTGCGCCTTCGTGCGCCGGGCCAACGCGTGTAGAGATGGGAAGACCCACTCGTCTACGTCGTACTTCCGCGCGAGGACCACCCACCGGACGGGGTCCTCCAGCTGCAACAGCGGCTCGATCTTATCGATCGCGACACGGCGGAGATCGTCGAAGCGCCACATGGTCGTGAGCTTCAGTACGGAAATCCACTCGTCGAGCGTGAGCTCCTTCCTCTCCTCATATGATATGCCGTAATGGCTATGAACAATGCAGTACGTTCTCATGTGTGTAGTATGCAGGTCATCCAACGGACTTACGGCCTGAACATCACCCGCAGCAACGCCCGGAACTCGGCGACCTCGATGCTTTCCAGCTCCAGGGGATGCTCGTCGGACGAGCCCTCGGTTGCGCTGTCGCCCGTGGGGATGGCGAACATGTCCTTGAATATCTCCGAATCGTTTTCGAACTTGCGGCGCGGGACCTTAAAGAGTCGGTTTTCGACCTTCGACAGAGTGAGAGCATGGTACAACGAGGAGGCATGGATTCCACGTACCTTGAAGACCACATGGTCGGAATAGAAGGTCGAATCTCGCGCGACGACGTCTGCATCCTCGTTGGATCCGGGCATGAGATTTTGGTATGTAGAGGCCTCACCCGGAGGGAGACATAGTACTCCGTATGATGAGGACATCATGAATGCAGCGATGATGACAATCAAGACAGCTTGAAAGTCAGAGGTGACCATGCTGCAGGAGTGCTGTGGTAGGCGTCTGGATTGTTCCCCCGGGTATCTTTGCGAACCTTGGTAAAGGTCATGGGTTTCATATTGTCCTTGTACTGCGGTAGCATGGACCGCCGTACGGTATCTCCACAAACCTTGTTGCACAGTAATTTGCCAGTCCAAACATCATGATATCAATGATAGCTTATCTGTAAGTTTATTGTGGTAGATGAAGCACCAGAAACATAACTGTCCAATCTTGCGTACATCAGTCTTTGAACCACTTGTCACTGAGCAGCTCCGCTGCGGTCGCCCGTGCCGAAGGTTCGATCGCAAGACACCGCCTCATAAACGGGCAGGTAGCCTTCTCGCTCAGCGTCTCGCGTATGTGCAAGAACCCCCCGAACCAGTTCTCGAGCGACCCCGCGGGAAGTGGGGACGGGGCATAGAGTAGAGGCCTGCGGGCGAGACAAGGGCAACAAACCCGGCGAAAGAAGACATCAGACACTATATGAGCTATCCTGGATAGTAGTAAACAGTTGGCTACAGACCTGTCTCGTCAAAGAACTCTGCGCGTTGGCTGCAGGCATTGACAAAATTGGGAGAGAACGGCCCGAGATGCTCGACGATGCGCCCCAGATGGATCTTCACAGGGTCCAGGTTGGGCATGGGTTGTACTTGGAAGAGTGACGCCCCAGTGAGGCACTCGAAAACCTGCGAGACCCGGGCTCGTTGAATATAGAATAAGTGCAGCGGGTCGAGGAGGATGGTGGCGCACCATGCAGCCTATGGTCCAGATGTCGATGGGGGATGACCACGGATGCCCTAGGAGAATCTCTGGAGGACGGAGGAGGACAGGAGTGAGGACTCTGGTCTCGGAGGTAATTTTGTCCAGAGGGACGGCTGTGAGTGATCAAGAACGATTGAGCATCATACACACGATTATCGAGAGCGACATACAGCCTCCGAAGTCTCCGAGGGAAATTTGGGATTGTTGAGAGAGCTATGAAGACCCATGTTTGGCAGGGGCTGGGATTTGGCGGTGATAATCAGCCCGGACCAGAGCGCAGGTGCGGACCGTGGTGGGTAGGTGTTTGAAGGATTGTCTTGCAGGTACTGATCCAACTCTTCCTTAACAGCGTACAAGTCGATCAGTAGATTGGCCGCCCTGACGTCTAGCGCGAAAAATATGGATGAGGAAGAGTGGCTCCAAGAAAGGTGGATCATGACACACCCGCAAGCACAATGCCAATTTGTGTGTGCAAGAAATGGAGCGCAACGACTGTCTGCTTGACGATATTCTTCACGACAGGTAGGGGAAAAGTGAGTCCGGGCTGTGCTAGCTGCAGCTTGTCGACTGTCGACCCAAAAGGCTTTGTGACGAAGCACAAGTGACTCCCGTGCATCCGCTATAAACGCGGTCTGCGGCTTGACGCAGAACTCGTACCCGAGCTGCTCAGGAGCTCCTTCGTATTTCTTATGCAGCTCGCGGAAGCGGCACCAAACCTCGAGCTCGTAGAAGTCGCCCAACTCGATTCCGTGAGTATAAATGACTGTGAGGATCTTGATCGCGACGTATCGCTCATCGTCTCCCCTGGGTATTACGATCTGAGACTACCATACGTGCATCGAGTTGAATAGGTGCATTCGACACATACTTTCTGCGTTTCGCGAGCCATACGCTCGCGTTGCTGCCCCAGCCGAGCTTGCGAACTATCTCATATTTGCCTCCTTCATGATCTTCCAATGTCTGACCAAGTTGTAGAGGCATGTATCCAACGGCGCCGTCGTAATTCGTGCCTATCATATGGGGTTCCTCATCGCAGGTGAACTCGCAGAAATCTGATGAATCATCTTTGGCAGTGATAGGAGGGCCGCGCCGTCTTCCGCTTGAGACGGGATCAGAGGAGATGTGTCTCTTTTGCAAAGCAGAATAAAGAGGAAAGCATGTCGCGAGGTAGTCGGATAGCCGCGAAGAGTTGAGAAGGTAGGATGTTGATTGTGGTATAAGTATTGGCCGTGTCAGCATGGGTATCCGGTGTCCACGGGCACAATGCGAGAGCAGATGTGTACGCATCCCTATAGATGACCAGCGTCAGTAAAGCTTGAGTCATACACTGCTCGCGGAACACGCTCCTTCAATGAGTCGAAGAGTCGAAGTACATGTATCTTCTGTGCTTTTCTTTGGTTCAGCTTATGACAGTCTTAACATTCAGATACTAGGAGGTCTGAAGAGAGTGTCAGCTCCGTTCAAGAGACAGATGAGAAGCACCTCAGGTTGCAATTTGCTAACTGCGACTGAAGAAGACGTCAATACTAGCCATCATATTTCCACCTTACCGTGAATGGAAGGAGCTCCAGTGGAAACTGGAAGTGGACTATGTAAGTGTTATTAGTACTTACAGCTCGGATGTTACCGATCCAGTTGTACGGTGGCGGTGTAATGGCTACCAACCCGTCGGTCTGAGCGCTGAAATTAAGCCATTTTGCGTTGAACTTGAGTACTCATCTCATCTTTGCTTCGACATTGAGCTTGCTCGAAGAGAGTCATTGGTAATATTTTATTTATTGCGTTTGTTCAGGAGCTCCTCTAGGAGGACTCACATGCGTCACCGTGAGGAATATCATTGGGTCGTCCTGCGGAATACTGCACATAAGTAATTGCTCAGCAATTCAACACACAGTGAGAAGGAACTAGTCCAACATGTCTCTCTGACCGCCCCGAAGGCCTACGTATACCGCGACCTGCTGCTCCACCCTCCTCGTCCACAATTCCGCGGGCCATTCTGATCTACAGCGATTATGTTGGCGCTGACTCAATAACACCTTCACCCCACCGCTTAGTCGCCTCGTATCGAGCCCACGATACAGATTCCTTGGATTAGTAAGAGAGAAAGAAATACAAGGAGCTAAAATAGAAGAGTAGTAGCTCATGAACGTCCAAAGTGCTCTCCACTTCCCATGTTCTCACCCTCGTGCGATGGCGTCCATATGGCGTCAAATGAACGGCCAGTGCCGGCACTGTGCCGGCTCTTTGGCCCCGCGAGTCGGAAAAGTGTGCCATAGGATGCCCAATGGCTTGACTTTTCTGCACAACGCTGAAACAGTTGTACCTCGGATTAGCTGAAGGGGAAGGACGCACCGGTACGAGTGTGGCCACGCCATGGGATTGTCGTCCGGTATGTCATGACGATGATCGATCATATATCTAAATGCTGCTGATCTTGCCTTATTCTTCCTTCGCAGGTCACGCTGAACAGTCTTCAGCTCTTGATGGCGCGAAGTCGGCGAAGCACATCTGTGTCATAGGAGTAGGCCCCGTCGGACTCGGCGCCCTGAAAGTGATTAAGGATGCCCCGCAGTTAAAGGAAGGACTCTGGAAAGTCACTGCGTTCGAGGCGCGTGACAGGATCGGCGGTATCTGGTATGATTTATATTCTCTCTCTCGTATACTGCTTTCCACCCGTACCGCATAGCTGACAGTTGAATGTCATTTGTAGGTACCCTGCACCGCCAGACGGAGATCCGCCGCTTACCGCGCTATACGAATCGCTCACAGCGAACACCCCACATCCGTTGATGTGCTATATGTCGTACCCCTTTCCGCCGTCCACGCCCCTGTATCCTCCTGCGGAGACCATCCTGAAGTACCTTGAGGATTATGCCCAACACTTTGGGCTCTTTCCTCATATCCGTCTGAGCGCGCCCGTCACGGCTGTTCATTGGGATGCGTCAGTGTCCAAGTGGAACGTCTCTGTCTCAAACCAATCTGGGAGCGAGACTATTCCGTTCGATCTGGTGCTCGTCGCAAATGGGCATTTCCGAGTACCTCGCATCCCCGAAACAAGGGGGCTTGAGATATGGCGCGAAAGAGGCAAAGTCACACATACGGCTTGGTACCGCCGCCCGAGCGACTATACTGGGAAGCTCCTCGTTGTGGGCGGGGGGTACAGCGGACAAGACGTCGCGTCCGACACGCGTTCCTTCGCTTCTTGCATAATTCACTCCGTCACCGGCACACCTTCCGAAGATGCAGATGGGGGAAGGTTGAAGAAGCGCGGGCGCGTCGAGAAGTACCTGGACGCAGACGCAGGGAAGGTCGTCTTCGAAGAAGAAGCGCGGGCGCGTCGAGGAGTACCTGGACGCAGACACAGGGAAGGTCGTCTTCGAGGATGGGTCGACAGAAAGCGGGATTGACACGGTAATTTTGGCAACGGGGTACCAGTTCAGCTTCCCTTTCCTGTCGGAGCCGGAGGTCGTGCCAGAGATGCCGCCGCGTATACCGCCTGTTCCGTCGGTGCTGTACAACTCGACGTACCATATCTTCCCGATGGCGAAGCATATGTTCCCACTCGTCACATCGTATCCGCCATCCAGTATTGCGTTTCTTGGGCTGCCGCTGCGTGTCGCCCCGTTTCCCCTAGCGGAGATTCAAGCCCAGGCAGTGCTGAAGGTCTTCGCCAATCCAGGCGCCCTCGACTTGGCTCGAGAGGCGGATGTTGTCAGAGCGCGGTATGAGCGATTCGTCACACAGATGGGCAACGAGGTCGCAGTTGCAGACACGTGGTTCCGCTTCGGGTTCAAGGAGATGTTTGACTACCGGGACGAGTTGTACGAGTTCGTCGAAGAGGCGTACCGGATTCCACGATGGGAGCGTGAGCTTTTCGAGCAGAAGGATTTGCTGCGCGAACAATGGCGAGCACTTGAAATGAGTGGGGAGGCGGAGGCGTGGTTGCGCGGGGTTGGGTCGGGCAAGGAGGTTTTCGAAGAGTGGGCCAAGTTCATGTGGAGGCTTCTGCGATATCATCCAACTGAACAAAGTGGGTAGAAACATCATCCAGTAAGAGTAAAGGTTCATGAACTGCATGAGACATTCTCCTTCATATCACGTGGTTGCGCGGGGTTGGGTTGGGCAAGGAGGGTTTCGAAGAGTGGGCCATGTTCATGTGGAGGCTTCTGCGATATCATCCAACTGAACAAAGTGGGTAGAAACATCATCCAGTAAGAGTAAAGGTTCATGAACTGCATGAGACATTCTCCTTCATATCGTTGTGCGAGCTCCTTTATTGAAGAGAATGATGGATGCAAACACGAGATTGTTCGTTGTGCGAGCTCCTTTATTGGAGAATGTTGGATGCAAACACGAGAATATTGTCAAAAAAGTCAAGCGACGCCGTGAATTATTATACTGTACAGCGTACATAATCTCGAGCGGCATCGCGGTGGCTGAAGCTCAGTGTGACACGTGATCGTGGTGAGGTGCTTGTGTCCGCTTCGCGGAGGGCAGCTCGGACGGGCACTCCCATTGCGCTAGGACTGGTCTGCTTCCTCCCACTTGCGCGACCCTTCTGCCAATCGACTTGCATTCACGCGTTTGACACACATCCGAGCTTCCTGACCGATTTTGTGCGAGAAAGGTGTGTTAAACAGAGCATGCGGGTGAGTGACACCGATAGTAGCACCGCGATAGCATACCATGTCTTGATCTGACAATGCTGCAGATATGAACTCTAAAAATCAACCTCCCTATCAAGGTCAACAATGGCGACACGCCGCGTCTCCCCCAGTCCCTCAGATACGACAGCCAGCGCCGCCGGCCCATACGCATTCGATTGAGCCTCCAAGACCCCCCTATGACCCCACTCCATTCCGCGAACTTTCAGTAATTTTTGGGAGAACGCTCGAGCAGTACGAAGTGCATACGTCCGCGCGACAGTAATTTTTGGGAGAACGCTTGAGCAGTACGAAGTGCACACGTCCGCGCGTATCGATGCAGTGGAGATAGCCCTTGGTGGCCTCACGAAGCACACCTTAGATCTCATCGAGATGGTCAAGGGCATACGCCAAGAGTATGTCCCCAAGGATAGGTTCGAGCTTGCGCATAAGGAGTCCAAGGATTGCTTTGAGAGCCTGCACGCAATCATAAAATGTGTCACAAACGTCTCCCTAGCCAAGTCTGCGCGGATAGAGAACATTCTTGGCGACCCAGACGCCCTCGATTCGGACGACAAGTCGTCCTCCGTCTTAGGCCGCATCGGGAGGCTGGAGTGCGCCATGATGGAGTTGACAGAATGTGTCAGTGACCCCAATGCCGCTCGCCCTGTCATCGTGAAGCATGAAGCGGCGGTCAATACCAGTCCCATCGTGCGTCCCACTGCTGATGTTGGGATAGATGCAGTCGAGCTTCTTCCACTCATGGAGCTTGTTGAGATTGGTGTGCAAGCGATGGCTCCTGCGCTTGTCGACGTCCGAGTCGACTCACGAGTTGAGAGTCCACCTAGGATGTCTGTGGCTACTCAGACTATATCCTCATCTTCCCATGAAGTTTCGACAGGTGGAGAGTCCACCTAGGATGTCTGCGGCTACTCAGACCATGTCCTCATCTTCCCATGAAGTTCCGACAGGTAAGATTGCGGACATTTATCGCGATATCGTGATATAAGCTGACATTGGGGTTATAATATCAATAGCACCGCTATCTTGCTCAGCGTGTACCTCACAATCTCTTGCCCCTGCTTCGTGGACCCCAATGCAAGATGATACTGGTGAGTTTGCGACGCCTATACCCACCCTTTAGCCTTCTGATGCCTTTTACAGATAGCTTTGCCTGCGGAAGTTCCCGCAAGTCTTCTCTGCCGCAGACTATTCGCTCAGCGTCAGTGGAGGATGCCCCTCATCCTGAGGGAACATGCGCAATCCTCGGCCGCCAAGCCAGCTCCATATTTGACGAGCAAGAGATAGACGACTCCCTAGCAATCGGAACAGATGCCAATCCACAATCCGCGCCTTCACCCATTTCGCAACCCAGTAGTCCATCCCAAATCCCGCGGAGCAAAGCATCTTTGCCATTGCCACGACGTCCTGTGCTCTCACCTTTGCGTGTCACCATGTTCCCAACAGTTGTACCGCCCTATATTCCTGGGTCACCGCAAGAATCACTGGCAACTGCTTCCACGCGAGCTCACATACCCTCTCCCCCACCCATGCCCCCACTCCCCCGGCGCACAGGATTATTGACTACGATTGGCACATCCACCCGCCAGGTCCCTCCACTTCCTCGAGGCTTCGGGAGGCTGTCATTTGCCTCAGGATCATCAACCACCTCTTCGTTCTCGAACGGGTCAGAGACAGCGCTGTGCAACTCATCCGCACCGCTCTCCCCACCCCAGAACCGCCAATCCCCTCCTCCGCTGCCCACAGCGCCTCTACCTCGGTCCTCATCGTCTCCCTTTTCTGACATGTCCTCGCTGTCCTCGCTGGGCTCAAGTGAGTCACCTCACGTCCACGCCCGCGAACCGAAGCCTGCGGGAAGTGCATCGCACGCGGGCAAAACTCCGCCGCACGCAAGCAGCGGTGCTGCCGCCACGATGACGATCAAAACGGAGCAGGCGGAGACTGACCGTCCCGTGAAGAGGCGTAAGATCCCCGCCTCTGCCGCTGGCCTGCGAGACGGGTCCGCAGGCTCCACGGCGTCGAGCTGTAGGAGTGGGAGCGCTGCCCGTGGAAGGGGCCGAGGAAGGGGTAGGGGCCGTGGTGGGGCCCTGTCGAAAGGAGGGAGACGCAAGTCGCAGCTGGCCATTTTGCCGGTGCAGACTGATTCTGCGTCGATGCAGTTGCAATTGCAACCACCACTTGCACTCCTGCATGCGGTCGCGGTGGCTGGCGCGGGAGAAGAGGGCGTGAGGAAGAGATATGAGCCTCCGAGGATCGGGACGGACTGTCCGTGGCCGGCGAAGATCGGGGGCGAGGAGGCGTCGCATCGCGAGGTGCGTTTCGTTCTCGTGTTTTCTGTTATCTTGGATCTTGGTTGATACTGACATATCGAAATTTTCCGAACTTGCTGCTGCACTTTGGGTGCGGGGCCTGAAGTTCGTGCAATGCGACTAGTGAGTACCCCGGCTCCGGTCTGCGGGAGTGATGTGTGGATTATTGACGGTGTTCATATGTAGCTGCGAAGGCTGGTATCACTTCGGGTGCGTCGGCCTTAGGCCGGGCGACCTGTGCCTTGAGCCCGACGCCGAATTCATCTGTCCCCCATGCGAGCTCTCTAGGTACGCTCCGCTCGTCGATCGAGTTTATCCCATCCGCTTACAGACCATCTTTTTTTTAGTGAAATATGTGGGTGACCCTCATCATGATACCTCGCAGCGGTGACCGTAATCTCACGAAGCAAATCCGACAGGTGAACAACGCAAAAGCGTACGCTTCCAGGCCGCGGCGTGCCTTCGCCCGGACTGCGACCACCCGGGCGCGGCAGAGGACACGAACGAGTACTTTGTGGAGCGCATCATCGGCCGCCGGCCGTACATGGTGGACATCGACACTGGCATCAGGCAGGAAACTAAATTCATGTGGCTCGTCAAGTGGGATGGGTACGTTCTTCCGCTTTCTACTTGTCCTTCTCTACGGTTCTTCTCTTTTCTTTCGGCTGATTGGTTGGCTGTTTCGCTCTCGTTCACATGTTACCCTCCCACTCACGCACGCACGCTCATCCGTTGGTCCGCCGCTCGTTCGGTGTTCGGCTGGAATCACGGTCCGTCTGGACAGGTGGAAGGCTGACCAGGCGACGTGGTCGACGAACGAGGACCTCGGCGAGTGCAGCCGGATTATCGAGGAGTTCGAGCAAGCAGCAGAGATCGAGGGCCGTGACTTGCACCAGCACGACAAGACCATCTTGCTGAACGAGGCTGCTGCCGCTGGATGGGCTGCGTATTACCACATTTAACCGTCATCCCTGATAGTGGTACATGTTGATTTGACCCTTGGAAATTCGCTGCTTGAGTGTTCAATGTTCAACGGTCAACGTTAGATATCGGATCGCTGAAGCTCGAGCTGCCTTTCCATCCCACGCATACATCTCACATCTTATATCTCAAATCTCCCAACTTGCTCCCCGTGGTCGAGGTACCGATAGTTTTGCTCTGATTGATGACCCCACGCATTACCCATTGCTCGATCAAAGTTCTTGTCGTCGTCTTTGCGTATCTCACGTTTGTGTTGGCCGCAACTTCGTTGTTATTATCCTCATTTTTGGCAAAAGCATCCACTAATCTGCATCTGTATTATATCATATAAATCTCATTCTTGTCGTGTGATGTGTGGCCCATGGCTTAACTGTAGTCATGTACTCGTAGGAGACGCGCAGACTGCGACAATCTCACCATCTTTGTCAGACCGAAGGACATGAGTGTAGTAGACGACTAACAGTGTCACCAAATACCCGCGTCAAACTGTCTGCATTGGATATATGATAATAGTTGATAGAGCAGCTGGGCGGATTACAAACTCTACACCTTACATTACACGTGGTACACTCCGAAACCCTAGAACTGTGGGGCTCAAAGCAAGAGCAACAGATACACGCAACAACATTATTTGACTACCAAACCCGACCTCTAGATCAAGACTTGAAAATCCGCAACAGCCGACTCTCCGTGACAATACGTGTCCGACACAGTGGACATTCACGCGTGCTGTCCATGATGAGATCTGCGCAAGTTCGGCACATCGCCAGGTGTCTGTATGGCAGGGAGTCTGTGAACAAGCGTACTTCGGGAAAACAAGAGGAGAGCCAGAAACGTACCCGCAGTCGACAATTGCGATGTTAGCTTCCTCATCTTGACAGATCACGCACAACCCCGTGCGTTCGAGACGAGAAGCCATGGCCTGCGCTTTCGCCGATAGCGTACTCGCTGGCGGCGGGGACGCCATCGCCTTGGGCGGGGACGACGCAGGCGATGTCGAAGCCTCGCCTTCCCCTGGCGGCTGGGGTACAACCGCTGGCTGTGAGGACGCAGGGGATGCCGTGAACCCTCCAGCATCGACAGCACCGCCGCTCGAGGAGCTTGCACGAGCCTGCTCGTCCCTAGCGCGCCGTATTTCCTCCTCCAGCTCGCGCTCCGCCTCCTCTTCCCTCGCCTTGCGCTCGCGCTCAGTCCGCTCGTCCTCGACGAGCGTCTTCACGCGTGCAACGAGGTCGCTCTTCTCGACGACGAGCCTGTATGTGACGTGGTTCCTGAACAGGATCTCCTTCAGCGACCCGATCGAGAGCGCCGTGATCTGCTCGTCCGTCATCTCCAGCAGCTCGTCGATGCTCGGGACGACGATGGCGCGAGCGGGGGACGTCGCGCGGGGAGTCGAAGACGTCGATGCCGCGCGGTGTCTTCCCGACTGCGGTGGGACGTTGAGGTTATCCGGACGTGCTGGCTGGGTATAGCTTGGCTGATATCCTGGGGGTGGCATAAATAGCGGGTCTGATTGTTGATGTGGCGGTGGCGGTCGAGAAGGGGGAGAGTGGTGGTCCTGAGCGCCGGGGTAACTGTGTGGTGGGGCATATCTACTTGGTCCAGACGTCGTACGCTGTCGGGGCTGGTATTGCGGATACTGGTGATGCTGTTGACGTTGTTGAGGCGGCGCCTGTCGTGGAGGTGGAGGCGTGGATGAGGTCGAACGATCGCCAGACATTGCGTCCATCGCCCGTGAAAATAGACCGCGCGGTCGGTCGTTCGCCCGACTAGGCACTGCATGTTTGCGATAATACTCCTCGTTCGCAGGGGGCAAACATCCATCGGGGCCCTTCAGGGAGTCATAGTCAATATTGAACTCAGCGCGAATAGGCGATCGCCACGACGTGTATAGCATGTGCATGCTTAGGGCATCGGGAGATTGTGTGAGACGGATTATGAACCACTCACCCTGGCCGACACCAGCTTCTCAATGAACTCATCCTTCTCGAGGATACCCGCAACATCGATGTTGTATCCCTTCGCATACTTCTTGAGCTTCGCCATAGGGAGGTGTTTCAGCTGGCCCTTACCGCTCGCCGTAACTATACGCATGTGCCGCTTAACTTCATCCTCGCATTCTGAGAGAGCGGCAGTGTACCTACTTTGCAACATCTCTATGCAGAAGGCACATACAGGCATGGGATCGTACCCGCTGATCCCTCCGAGGTCCGTCTGTTCTCGTCGAGGCATGAGCGCCTGGTAGTCAGTACACGAGTGGCAATACGAGTAACCTGCGATACAGATGCTCGCACTTAGCTTCTCCAGCGGCAAAGAGGCTCTAAAAGAACTCACCACAATGATTACACTTCCGCGATCGTACAAAGACGATGTTGAATTCCTTGTTGCACTTCCGACATGACGCTTCGTTCACGGTGTACTCTGGAGGTGGCCCGCTCAACAGTGGCATACCTCGTCCATCGGACATGTTTGATGAATGCTGAGAGAGGTGTTGAGTCAATGAGGTTTATAAGACGATATTACGGTTGTTGTAGTCAGCATCACCCGTGGTTTCTAGCAAGTTCGGTGTTGCTCAGAAAGCCGACTTTTACGGAAATGCCCATGGTGTGCCTGATATTTAGACGCACATATACGGTACTTACTGGGGCCGTATACTCTAACCTCAACACTGTCGTCGAGTCACTATATATTGCTGCATGTACATAGATAAGGTCTATGGACTATTGTGCGATGGAAGATGTGATGTACAGAGATGCATATCCGAAAAAAAGAGAATCAATAGCAACTCCTGGTTTCGATCCAGGGACTTCAGGGTATCCATACATATGAGCCCTGCACGCTTCCACTGCGTCAAGTTGCTATGCATTGGGGAGCACCATTATCGTATATAGACTTGCACAACAACGCCGACGAGGCCGAAGTCACTATCAAATTGTTTTATGCGATTCAGGACCAGTTGGAAAGTTTGTATCAATTGCCAAGTTGCACTGGGACAAGCGCGCAAGGACGTGCGCTCTTATTTCATACACCGTTAACACAACCACACACGAGGTCAACTCAATATGAGAAAATCATCATTGACATGTCCGGTGAGGCTGACAATGATCACCAGATGGTGGAACCTGACGTGGAACTCTTGTCTGCACCGACGCAGTTGCTAACTCACAGACAGCGTTTCGGGGATAAGTCGTCTCTTCGCTCGCGGCAGGGATGTGTGGAGGCCATGCTCAGCGCAGGTTCCTGCAGATCCGTTTCTTATATCGATAATATATGATTAAGCGCATATTAGGTGGTATCGTTAGGGTACGAGGCATGCAGGTCTAAAGCATGAGGCACAGCAGTGACAAAGCAATGGGACAGGTGTATCGTGGATGGCATGGGCCCTGTTGTGATGGTTGAGGTGAGAACGGAGCGCTGGTGTGGCGGTGGTGAGAAAGTGCACGTGATCGACTCAAACTGACATGACCGCACCTGCCTTTGAAGACTTTGTCTTGTGGTGAAGGGGGATGGTAGGCGCAACGTTGTGCGACAATTTTCACTCTGTCGGGGCGGGCGACAGGAGGCCCATTTCAAGCCCGAGGTGTGCATATGCTCCTTTCTCGATGCCGCTCAGAAAAGCGGCAGGAGTTGGGTCATCGCTGATCCACTGGGCCAGCTCGGCAAAACTTTTAGGTATCCTTCCTGGAGGTTGTGATATGGCATCACGTAGTGCTGTCGCTAGGCCTTGCACTTCATCATGGTCAAGCTCATACAAGTGTTGCGAGTCCTTCTTCTCCTTTTCCATAGCTGGGTGGCAGTATTGAGATTGCTGTTAACCCAGAATGGACACAGAATAGGGGCCACTCACTGATCTCATTTTCTGATTGAAGCTCATCCTCCACGTCCTCGTTTTCATCTTCCACGTCCCACTGGACGTTTGAGGTGAGCCGACCCCTGGTCTCAACCACTGGGGAGTGCGGCTCGGGCGACGTGGATGACGCGGGCGTGGGTAGCTGTGAGCGCAGCACCGGCGGTGGGGACCGCTGGAACGGGGGCAAAGGCGGGAACTGCGGCATTGACACGACAGGGGGGCCCGGCTTGCTGGACATGCTCGGTGCGATGGGCGACTGCACGGAGAGTCTCGCGTCAGCTCGGATGGTGCGCGATGAGAGAGACCGATGCGATGCTCTCGATCGGATGCTCACATCGGGGCTGGCATGTCCTTTCTCAGCTTGCCTCAGTCGCGCATAGGTGACGATGTCCACCGCCTTCGCGCCGCGCCCGATCCGCTCTGCCCATATCGCTGCTATCTCAAGCGTGGGCTCGGATATCTCCTCTAGGAGCACTTCTAACATCTGTAGTATTGACGGGTCTTTTACGAGACTAGGATACACTGTGGGCGGCAACGGTACGCGTGAGGATGTCTGTGTGGAGCTGACGGAGAGGGCGACGTACGGATATGTCCGCTAGTGAGGGGGCCTGCTCGAGTGATTGCGGTGACCATGCGCGACCTATGGCTCAGGCGCTTGCCAGAGAAATAACTATTCACTTGCTGCTCGGTGTAACCCTCAGCACCGGGGATGGAGTGGATGCGTTCGGCGAGCATAATCCGCTGTGCCTTCGTTGGATGAGTAGTTTCATGGTAGAAGAACTCTGGAGGCGTGGTGGTGTGCATGTAATCAGCAGAAGCTCGGGCATTCGCGTGATGGTCCGCCGATGATAACAGTGACAATGGTGTCGTCGGATGACGGCCGGAGAAGGGAAGATGTTCCAGATATCAACGGGTACAATTATACGTACCAGTGAGGATGTTGTAGGCCTCCTGAGGCAGGCGCTTTCTGATGCGACCATTGTTAGTGGCACCATTCACCAGCGGTGCTAGCTGGCTAGGGCCAGCGCCGGGTGTTTCACAAGGCGCTACGAGCGCTGTCCAGCCAGAAACCGTCGAGGTATTCATGCGCTGCCTGTACAGGTGTCGATAGTGACGATGGTGGCGGTTGTGGGTGGAGGGTGGATGTGGGGAGGTCGGGGGCATGAGAAGTGGGGCCTCTTTGAGTAACCATCAGGGCCGTATTATAAAGTACCCCTCTTTCTTGACAAGAATCGGGCTACTCCTGCACATGATGCCGGTAGAACTTCCGCTCGGGAGAAAATTCCACCAGAAAAAGGAAGGTGCTAGACTATGTTCATTGAGCGCTTATCAAGGGTTGCGAGGTTCAAAAGGGGTTCTTGGCGAATCGTATGTCGGCACTGGTTTGCTTTTTGCTCTGCACTTCTTGCTTCTTTCTTGCGTCCGCAACTTGAATATGCAAGGTGACGGCTCCGAACGGTTCATAGAAGATGGTCGACAACATAGGAGAGGTCCCACTCAAGGTTCCCATGGCTTTCTTTCAGGTTAGGAACCACATTTTGTGCGTGTTGTACACGCAGGATGCAGAGGCGATAGAGACGAAGTTCAACGAGTGGATTCATCCGACTTATCGATGGCGGACTTACAAAAAAGGGGACCTTCCCGTTTCTTCATGGTGTTCGTGTGGTGGTCTCAACCTGCTATGTCAATTCAATCTGTTATCGCGCTAGGTCATTCTACCGGTACCCAACCATGCTGGCCTTATCTCCACAAATGACCCCTCAACGTGTCACCGAACCTGTGGAGAATGAGTCACCAGACAGCATTAGACCACTTGAACCACATTCCTTAATCGGCATCATCATGAGACTTTTATTTGTCTGGAATATCTTCCACGCAATGTTACAAGCTTCGGGATTGAGTCACTTGGGACAGAGGAACACAAGACGTCTACATAAAGAACAAAGGGAACAATAGCGCCGCCTGTCAGCATATAGCGCGCACGGAGCCTTTATAGAACATGCCTCCCGCACATGTACATGCGGAAACCTCACGTTCTTTTTCACCGACTCCCACCTTGCACCTGTGACCTGTCCCCCCACATCCCGTTGAGACTCTTGACCCACTTCCACCACCATACCAGCTAAACCCATAATCCTTTTCTCCTCTCCCCCCTTCCTTCGTACGACGCTCAGATGGTTCTGTCGACATAGTCCACGCCACTCGGCGGTCGCTATCGTCAATCGATGGACTAATATCGAAGCGTCGGAGGAGATGAAGTCGAAGTAGGGGAAGGGGGGGCACGAGGTCACGCCGAAGACGTCCTCATCCGCCCATTGTCGCACTCAGTTCTCAAGCTGCTAATAGCCGTGCCGCGATAGCGCATCGTATCGCGATGACGGAAAGCGGTCGCGATCGTTGCCGATAGCAGCGATCGCGTCATCTTTGGTCCATGCCCAACGGTTGGATGAGGAGGCTTGATCTTGATGGTCCGTCGTGGTTACTCGTGTGGATTAGTCGTCCTATGCGAGAACTATAGACCCAGTACGCACATGTCGCCGATAGACGGAGCACACTGTCGAGTCGATGGACGGTCAGCGTGTTCTGCCGTGGTTGCGCTCTTGTCAACGCCGCTACACTTCAGGAAACAAGGAGGACGAGGAAGATGTGCACGCGGCGAGTATGTGATCCCCATGACGACCATGGAATGATCCTACTGACGCGATGTTCCAGATCGATCTGCATGTGAAGACAATGATGATACCGTTCAAGGAGATGCGTGCAATCGACCCACCATGAAGAAGTGATAAGTGGATCGGATGTCTCTGGAACAGGTTGGATGCATCGCGCCTCGTGCCTCTCGTGGCGACGGAATAGAAGAAATTGCTTGCTATCCTGCATGTCTCCCGGATACGCGGGACAAGTAGGGAAGCAGGAAGCCGTCCTGCATCGGGGTTATATAAGTCAATACACAAGCACCTCCCGGTCTCGGTTGAACTCCACGAAAGCATCAACCACCTCAGATTCGATATGTCTCATTCACTCTGTCAGAGCCCTCCAAGACTACGAAGCACAATGCGATGCACGGAAGCTACGCTACACCAAGTAAAAATGACCGGACGAAGCTGCTCATGCCGAACAAGCAAAACTGGAAGTTGAGGGATCAAGGGCAAAAACCACAATGTGCATCAAAGCTGTCTCCGTGCAGGGAGGAAGCTACAAT
Source organism: Lignosus rhinocerotis TM02 (assembly GCA_000743315.1). Classification (NCBI taxonomy): domain Eukaryota; kingdom Fungi; phylum Basidiomycota; class Agaricomycetes; order Polyporales; family Polyporaceae; genus Lignosus; species Lignosus rhinocerus. The sequence goes on along the minus strand of KN050088.1, from coordinate 4,354 downwards.
ATGCACGGGCTGGCCATAATCAACTGGCCGGGTGTCCGAGACCAGTAACGGAGCTTCCCCATGTTTGGACGTAATAGCGAATGTAGGCGCAGGAACATACGGGATCGGACAGTCGGAAGGAGGTATACTCAAAATCGCAGGTCCGAGCAGCCGAGTTACATGCGTCGACGGTACCAATTGTGTTCGAGAGTAATGAAATCGAGTTGGTGGCACGCGACCAGCCACTAAGTACCGGGAGAAGACCAGAAGGGACAGAAAACAGAAGATAAGGGTGGTTGTGCGCAGTCGAGTGGCGAGAAGAAAGCCTCTGGAAGAGGGATTCTGCCGAAGGGGCGTGTGTTTGCTTCCATGCGTAGCCTGGGCCAACGTCGCACGGGAGCACAGTCCGTGTCTCGAGTGCATGCAGGAACTGCGGAGAAGTCGAAGACCAAGACTCTAGAGAAGTTAGGGGAACAGGCGTCAGTGGTAACTGGAGAGACACACACATGTACACGTCTTGTCACCCTGTACTGCGCGATGCTCTCTGGAATCGCGTTGTATCCCTTTCCGCTCCTCATGCATGTCAGCGCCGAGCTATCCACATATGTTTCGAGTCTCGACATCTGGCGCTGTCTCAGATCTCAGTGGCAGGAAAGATTGAAGCTGAGACGGCCTGAGCTGTGGCCCGAGTTGTATTCTTCCGAATCAGAAATGACGATAGTCAGATCTGTGACGCACCCCTCTCCCGATAAGGCAACAGCGTGACGACGCTGGGGAGGCCGATGTATGCTCATCCCGCATTCACTGTCGACGGCGACTATTACGACCAGCTCGTACTCTCCCATCGCCGACCGTGACATCGTCGACTGCTCTTCCGCCAACGCCCCGGAGGAGGCTCACCGTTGTGATATTGGAGGAGTCGGGGTACGGGTAGCCTTGGCCGTGTGAAATCATCTCCACCCGACCCGCGCAATTGTAAGAAATCAGGACGCCCGTGGGCAGAGTAGTGGAGTGTTCCCGTCTTCCGCCACCACCAGGACGATGCCCAACGTACCACGCGTCCTCCCCGTCCTCGCCGCGGTCCCCTACCTCTCTCTCGTCGCCGCGTACTCCTTCAACATCGCGACGACTCCCCACCAGTGCCAGGACCTCAGAGTCGACATCACTGGCCAAGGCCAGGCTCCGTACACACTCCTCCTCATCCCTTTTGGCCCAACACCCCTTCCAAATGCTATCGAGGCGCGCACCATCACCAATGTGCCCTTCAATGGCACTTCGGGCTCGGTCACGTTCCAGCTCAAGTTCCCTGAGAACTCTCAGTTCGTCGCAGTGGTGAGTTCATGCTCTTCTTCCGCTTATCTTGCCTTCTGGATGCCTTCCGGACGTGGTGTGCGCGCTAGCTGGGTCTATACTGTCTTCTGAAGGCCAACGGGCTGCCTTAGTTTGTACTTTGAGTCAAGTCGAGGGCTCATAACGAGCGAGCAAGGTCCGAACATTTGAAGTTCAACCCACTCCTCCGCTCTTCCATTCCGTTCCCTGACTCATGAGGCGGTGCGGCGATCCAATGGGCTTGCAGCACAATTCTCTGCAACTCGATCATTCGCCCACACTCCTCGCACAGGGCCCACAGTCGATGTCTGTGGGTGTGGTAGTCTCGCCACAGCGCTCGCGGCGAGCGGCCTCAAGAGCCCGAGCTAGAACGCGTTGCAGCGACCCTGCCTGGCTAACACACGTATCGCCTTTGCTGCAACGCGGTCTCCTCGTACTGCAGACGTGTGGGCCGCCTGTTAGCGCGTTCCTTCTATGCCGGGCTTCTCATTAGTACATGGCTGTTACGCTCTGAATGTGTCAGGCTGCCTCGGTGATCGAGTCCTTCAGGCGACGTGCATACTAGATATTGAACGATGTTATGCGCGTTGCAGATCATAGCCCGCTGTTGAGTATTTAAGCCTTCCACAGTCGCCATGAATTGTTTCGCTCCACTTCTTGTGCGACGTGCGACGATCAGGCTAGTCTTCATAATTCTCCGCATATGTACGCGTCGCTGGTTCCGGAGACCCAGCTGTAGGACAACGTACTTAGGAAATATTCCGCTGTACGTTTGTGGACGCTCTGATTGACATTCATACTACTCCAGGTTAGCGACCAGTCAGGCTTTGGCAGCGGCGGCACGAGCACAGCAGTTACCGTTCTATCTGGCGATGATGGATGCTTCGATTCCACAAAACAAGTAGAACCCCCATGGTTTTTCCATACAGAACCCGACAAAGTTCTTACGACATGTTCGCCCTCACGTATCTGGTGGAATGAGGGCGATCCTCAAGGGTGCGTAATCAGTCGTTTGGATTGCTCATCGTTTGATTCACGTGGTCCATCCAGGTTACCCCGTTTCCAGGGCGTCATTCCTGGTGGAGAGTCGTTTGAGATTCCCGTCGGTTCAACTAGCACCCAATCGGGGACGGGTATCGGGTTCTCATGGACGCCCTCCGTACGAATAGGCACGACCCTCCTCTTAATTGGCGGAGATGATCGTGGACTTGGGTCTGGAGGTAGTAACATTTACACCCTACAACAAGGAAACAGTCAGTCCTGTTTAAACGGGACATCTCCTTCATCGACGCCGGGATCACCCGCAGGAGGTAGTTATCCGACCAGTACAGATGGTAGCGGTATAGGTAGCGGCGGCGGTGGCGGGTAAGTTTCCCTTCTTCGCGGCGAGTTGAGACACTCATTGGATTGTCTGCCCGTTGTACCATCAGCGGAGGTACCAATGTCGGTGCGATTGTCGGTGGTGTGGTTGGTGGTGTTGTCGCTGCTATCGCACTTGCACTCGTTATCCTCTTCATATCCCGCCGGCGGCGTTTCCATCAAAATACGAAGGAGCGTCCAGTCGATCTCCTCCAAGACGGCGACGGCGATGGCGACGGTCGGGATACTGACGCCGGACTTCCTGAATACTACCGCCCCGAACCGTTCGTCCTGCCTGACCCCACCGTCGCATCCAGCACACACGGTGGCTCGGTCGCCGGTCCCCGTCCTACTCCCTCCGGTCGTGTCAGCGGCGATCACCGCCAATCGTTCTTCTCCACGAGCACCTCCGACAGCGGTGGTGGCTACCTCCGCGCTGGGGGCTCGTCGATCCCGTCAACGAGCGCGCGCAAATCACCCGCACCACCGTCGTTCCGCCCGGTAAACATCATCCAGCACGACGACGCTGGCCCGTCGGAGCCTCCTCCGGCTGACGAGGAGCCTGAGACTATTGAGCTCCCACCTGCGTACACGAACATTAAACGCGAAGGCACCCCGACGCCATCCACAGCGGAAACTACCGCTGCCGACACCACCGCCGCCACCCCGTCGACAGCAAGATAGGCCTAGTGTGTAGTGATTACTGTTAATGGTACGCTGTTCGTATGATGCTCCAGCGTGTCGCTGGCGGTGGCTGATCCGTGTTCTTCCACCCTAGAACATCGTTATACATCGTGATCATGATGCGGCCCGCCAAGGCCAACTATTGCTCTCTCTCCCCCCTGTCTTCCTCTCCCCCTTCCCCTTCTCGGACTGTCGGATATGGAACGAACATTTTGGACTGTTAGCTGCATCTCATCTCGCAACCCGCACTGCACCTTTTCCTTCCGACCCGTCGATGCAAGAATGTTTGAATGTTGGTTTGCACGTTCGTTTCACGCCCATCCACGTCTATGCCCCTCCCCCCTTCCTCCTCTTTATTTCCCTCTATATCCCTTGTTCTTTTTACCTCCCGTTCTGCTCGACGGCCCCTTCCTCCCCTGTTCACCTCTTCACGTTATCATACACCATACGTCGTATACAATACGTTGCGCCGCGCCCTCTTCTACGCACGCTCCACGTTGCCTCGTTGCGCAAAACTCAATTCCAGCCGAGGTCGCCATGATAGCGCACACACCCTCTTCATCTTATACTCTTATAACGTTCCTCCATCGCCCCCTCCCTTTCCCTCCTCCTCCTCCTCCTCGTTACCGTTACTTCGCACTTTTTTGTCCTCCCACTGCATGCTCACGTCACGCATTGCCCGGCCACGGCTCCCTTGCCCTCTTTCTCTCCCACTGGCACTGGCATACGTCGAGTATGCGCTCGGGGGGTCCCGCCC
>KN050087.1:36560-76662 GCA_000743315.1 Lignosus rhinocerotis TM02 | reverse complement strand
CTTGCACCATCCCCGAGTCCTCGTCGTCTTCGCCCGCGGAGCACGACAACACGCAGCCGCGGAAGAAGAAGACCCGCCGGGGAAAGAAGAAGAAGCGGACCGCGACCGCTGACCCGGACCCGGACACGGACAACGCCGAGGCAGCGACTTCTGACGACACACCAGCTCCTGTGCCTCCTCTGGAGGTCGGTGATGCGGTAGAGTCGTCGGAAGTCGTGACGCCCTCCTCTGGCGTCGCTGCTTCTTCCCCCATCGAGTCCGAGTCCGAGTCCGAGGATGAGGACGCGGATATGGGCATATACGGGCTGTTGTACGGGGATGCGGCTGGGGACTTGGAGGAGAGGAAGAAGAAGAAGCGGGCGAAGAAGATCCCGATGGGGGTGCGGAGGGAGCGCAAGAGGCTGAAGGAGGCACTCGAGGCGTTCATTGCTGTGGGTGCGGCACCTGCGGTGCAGTCTGACGTCGAGGAGAACGAGGATGAATGCTTGGCTGACGGCGCGAACTCGTCGGTGGACAAGGTACAGGACGCGCTGGTGGTCCAGGTTGACGCGTGACGACGGACCGGTCGAACTCTGTGTCTGAGCAGTGAGGTGGTGGATGTTGGTTAATATATGGTCGTACGCGCATACTATAGGTAATCTTGGACTATTCTATCTAGCAAGCAAACGGACATCACTCACTACATGCATATGGCCCCGGATGTACTCATGATCTTGCATATAACTCACACTTAATACACACACACATTACTATCCCACATTAACGGGTACTAGCGCTGGGCAGGTTGAAGTCATGTGTTGTGTGAGTGAGTACTACTAGTACTGGCGGTGAATGTGAGAACTCGAGCACGAAGCTTGATTGGACTGACTGTTTTTAACTCTGCAGGGCGATCTGGTCGCGACCTTATACGCAGGTCCGCACCCACTATCTTACATTTGAGTACTGAGGACCTCGACCGCTTCGTCCGGCTGGCGACATGTCTAGCGATACACTGTAACGACAAACACAGCTGCACGATTCTTGCTCGACTGCGGTAGGTTCTGCAGAGGGAGAGATAGATGAGACGGTCGTTCAACGTGTGCAAGCTCGCAAGAAAAGCGTGCGGTCGCCGCAGAGCGAGAGATGCATTGCGAACATTGCGAACGCGAACGCTTGATGAGCATTCACATCGACATTCATGGGACTGGGTGGCGGGGAACATCGCACGGCGCTCACATGAGACCTGGGGCCTGGAGTGGATAAGAGGGGAGTGCATAGGCAGAGACACAGATAGCATGATGCGCGCGAGGACGGTGGTGATGCCGCGGACGTCGGGCTTCAGGCTTCAGGGCATAGGGCATAGAGTGAACCTGGGTCTCGAGACAGGGCGTTGGTCGTTCGGTCGTTCCTTATCAACGCTTATGAGACTGTCCTTGTCCTTCTCTTCGATTGGCCACGCCGTGTGGGCCGATCCTGCGACTGGAGATGAGTGCTCTAACATGCGTCCTTCTCTTCGATTGGCCACACCGTGTGGGCTGATCCTGCGACTGGAGCTACATGTTGGAATAGCTCAATACGCATCTGGTATGTACTCACTCTGGTTGATCCCGGGGCGGGGTGTTCCTTAGGGCCGTTGTTGCAGCTCACAGCCTTCGTTCGTCCAGCCACATACATAGCCTGGCATGTCGTGACGAGTGGCCATGACCGCGGGGACTGACCGGTGCTTGTCAGTCGATGCTGGAGGAAATCGTCAAGAGCACCTCTCGGTTAACAGGGTGAGAGGCCCCGCGCCTTGACTGAGCTTGAAAGATCCGAGACAGAAACACAGGTCGTCTATCTTTGTCGAACTTCGTGGCAGCTTCCCGGGCTGAGCTCACAAATCTTGACAAATACGAGCATGGTGTGGGATGAATCCTTGCATTTGATCGTGCAATATTCCACCTTTCCGACGTGACCACGGGACATTCAATGCAATAAGCGTGGTGTGAATCGTTTTTCACTGAGGTCTGTCTTCACATGCATCACTCATTGGCCGATCTGCGTCCGAGTAGGGTGTAAGTCAGGACACTTCACTCATTGGCCGATCTGCGTTTGAATAGGGTGTAAGTCAAGACACCGCAAGCCAAGCGCGGTTGCTCACCATAAGGTAGACACCAGGTTGCGGCTTGCGAGAAGAGCCGCATGAAGTTCACGGTGGCCTCGGAGATGCTCAAACGCCACGCCGGTCGAAGCCCAAGGTCGACGGTGAAAGCGTGATAGCAGGTTGCAGCAGCCATTCACAATATAAGAGCTCTACCATACATATGATGACGAACCTCTCCACGCTTAGGGGAGGGGAGGGGTGGATGAAGCGCATACTACAGAAGGGCATATCCCCAGCTTTGTGGATACGTGAAGTCCTGGGATTTTCGCAACACCAGGAAGGCCCATGAACGAGTCGTGACCGCTTTCTCGACGATGCCTGGCGAAGTACTGGTCAGTCAAGACACGTCGAAATACGAAGAACATGCACACCATGTAGCGAGTATCGTTCCTGGGACTGCTATGAGGAGTTTCGCCGTCATGATGACCCCGACCGTCCCTTGAGCGCTGCTTGCGCCGCCTCGGCCAGCGCAATCTCGTTCTTCTCCTCCTACAAGACATAACACGTGAGCAACGGCGGCACACACATAGCATGTGTTCTCTTCAGCGAGAGATTGTGATAGAGGTATCTGGAAGCAACAAAAGTACATGTGTTACACGCACCTCGTCTACCTGTGGACCCTGTGCCACCTTCAACGCTTCCTGCTTCGCAAGTGCCTGCAATAGCGTGTGCTTGATACTCATGTCCAGGAATAGGACTTCAAAAACAGTAGCTTACCTCTGTTATTTCGATATATCAATGGATGATGTTAGAAGACCACACTGAAAGTGCATGAGCACCGGGCGCACCTCTGCCTGCAGCCAGCGTATTCCGGTGGACGACGCCAATCATGACAATACCCCAGACGCTCACACCAAGCAGAGACCAGACGAGACCACGATGTAGGATGTCGCCAACAGAGAGCCGTGTGCGGATGGCCATCGCTAGATTGTGAGGTCCAGGAGAGAGGTTGCAAGAGACCTGGTCGAGACACGGACGATGGAGGGACGCCCGACGTCGGCCGCTTGAATCTTATCTTATCTCACTAAAGCTTGTTCAAGTCTCCTGATTGAAACTCTGTCGACTCGACGCTCTTGAAGTACAATTTTTCTCTAGGTTAATACGCTTGTCATACACCCTTGACACGATTAAGTACCCCGATCTACCCCTTTTTTCTCGCATTGTACACGGAAGCCGTCACCCTATAGTGATCAGCACAAGATCTGACACTGATACGATGCAGTCATCTACACAGTAGTATCATACCCCTCACGCATGTACACGGAAGCCGTCACCCTACGGTGATCAGTACCAGATCTGACACTGATACGATACAGTCATCTTGCAACATCATACCCCTCACGCCGTCACGCATGTCGCTGGTTTCTAACCTTCTCGAAGTGCTGAAACTGTAGCCTCTCCAGTGGTGCTTCATTTGTGAACTCAATGCCGGTGACTGTGGCATGCGGCGGACCCTCGTGTAGCTTTTTCTTGCTACAAAGGGTCGCGATCAGTTGGAGACATCGTTTACGAGATGTAGTCTACGCACAACTTGGCGAGAGCCTCCGCATTTCCCTGTGCAGTTCCAATCACGTCTCCGCTCTAAGATTGAACATTGATAATGATTAGGGACACAGGCATGCCTCTGATCAAGCTGTTTGCGCTCACCTGCTCATTCTTCACCCATCCTACGATGTTAAGGCTCTGTGCGAGGTCTTTGGCGAAGACGCGGAAGTACACGCCCTGAACTTTGCCCTTGACACGGTAGTCAACGGTATGAAATGTCATGGCTCTGGGTATTGTCCTGAGCATAACAACGACGTAGTACAAGGCCACTCGTAGATATACTTGTAATATTACTATAGTAGTTCTGACGTCATTATGGCGCTAGTTGTTCCTTGCCCAGTGCCTGCTACACGTCGGCCCAAAGCTACGTTGTCAGTACTACAAGCCAGTGGTATATGAGAATTCAGAAGTGTTTGGATTTCTCTAGTGTATTAAATCTCACGTTGCGCAGCGCGCTTTTGATGAACATACTGAAAGTACGCTTCCGAGTCCTACAGAAACCAGGGTGTAGTCGTGTGACCTGTAGTCCCTTCACCTGCAGGCCTTCTTTGTCTTCTGTACACTGACCATACGCACACAGGTTGAGCAGTCAGTATGATGATATTTTGAATCTGTATCTTGAACAGCGCGGGGGTCTTACGAACAGGACCTGTTCCTTCTCATGGCCCGATGGAACAAAGATTCATCGGCCGTTGGCTGAAGCGATGGCCATGGATCATCCCACTGGCTGGTTGTACACAAATCCATGCTGTCCCGTCATTGTATTCCATGAGTACCCTGCACAACCGACCCAGGGGCGTCTGGTTTGGCGCACGAAAACATCTGCAATTAGTGAATGGAATGCTGCAGTCGAAATGGACTCCCATGGGATGCTGGGTCGCGCAATCGACCAAAATGCGGTGACGATTCACAAAGCCGCGCAAGCTTGAGAGTTACGAGGCATTCCTCACGAGATTGAGATATGTTGGAGGAGATGTGAGCGATTCAAGTTTCTCCACCATTGAGTTAATGTCACTGAACGCCATGGCAACATGCAGAAGATGAGCCTCATCGACCTCTTTCACCTACCGCATGGTGCCTTGCTCAAGGAACAAGGGTATGCTTACTTTAGATTTCGAGTAATACACCAACATCGCTAAATGAGTTTCATGACAGTCCCGAGCTTATGATTTCTGGCATTCACTAATATCACCATCGGGTGGTGGAAGGTCATATCTCCTCTCAGCCTACAACTAGCCTGGAAGAAGGTAAATGTTCTCTGTCACATGTAGATAGAAGATAAACAGATGAGCACCACTTGTTGTGCGGTAAGTGGACTCAAGGGCAGTAATTCGTAGCTTCATGGAAATGGAGTATTCTGAAGCACAGAGTGGAACCAAGTACATACTGTTGCAACAGCTCGGACAGAGCTAGCCCAATGGGGGTGACTGAGCAGTGAGGACCCGAACAGGGTGTCAGCCACTTTGTACACACGATCAAACAGGCTGCGCAGCCCTGTTATCAGTCTCCCAGTACGGGGACAGACTCTTTCCTCCACTCCTCGACGACAACGATGTCCCGCTTGCTCTGCATCACGTTCCTCGCCGTGTCGTTGGCGTCGGCGACGCCGCTCTCTACTCACTCTGGTGTTATCCGTGATGTCAGGGGCATGACGCTAGCACCACTCGTCGCTCACGAGCATCCCCATGGCACCGTCAACAACTCGTACATCGTCATGCTCAAGGACGGTATTGCCCCCTCACTCATGATGAACCACATGAACTTCCTCCAGAACGTTCACGCGGCGGACCGGGAGGCGGATGCGTTTGCGGGCCTCACGCACGTCTATGACGGGCACGTCAAGGGCTACGCGGGCAAGTTCAGCGCAGGCACGGTCGACCAGATCCGCACCATGCCTGAGGTCGAATTCGTCGAACTCGACCAGATCGTCCGCACGCTCGAGGTCGAACGCCACAGCGAGTTTGAGACGCAGAAGCATGCCACGCAGAAGGGCGCTCCTTGGGTGAGTACAGTCACACGATCTGTCTCGGCTCACCAGGGATGGGGTCCGCGCTATGATCGGCAAGAGTTGGGACCGGGATAGTTGGTCTCATCACGGACTACGGCGGAGAGCGTTAGGACTCATTCTTGCTGGTTCCGTATCATGTTTTGAGCTTTCAAGTCATCATTCCTGCTGTAGCTCCGTCTCTCGCAGAGTGATGGTTTGTGGTATCCCCTGATGTTACCCTGTCTTGCTGTATAACGGCTTGCTATTGCGCAGGATCACAATCCTCATCATAACTCTCATCATCATCACTCTCCACTTCGGGACTAAAATCCTTCTGACATCCTTCATCTTATAGGGTCTTGCACGTATAAGCCACCGTGCCAAGCTCACCTTCGGTACCTTCACCAAGTACGAGTACGACTCGGACGGTGGCAAGGGTGTTGATGTCTACGTCATTGACACTGGTATTCACATCAACCACATTGAGTTTGAAGGTCGCGCGGTCTGGGGCAAGACCATACCCGCCAACGACGTTGACGAGGATGGCAACGGCCACGGCACTCACTGCGCGGGTACGATCGCGTCCCGTAAGTACGGTGTCGCGAAGGGTGCGAACGTCATCGCAGTGAAGGTACTTGGGAGCAACGGCAGCGGCACCATGAGTGACGTCGTTGGTGGTGTTGTCTGGGCCGCAGAGCAAGCTGCAGCGAAGGCGGCGACTGCTTTGGAGGAGTACAGGAAGACTGGCAAGACGAACCACAAGGGCTCTGTTGCTAACATGTCGCTTGGCGGTGGCAAGTCGCGTGTGCTCGATGAGACTGTCAACAAGGCTGTCGATGCCGGTATGCATTTTGCAGTGGCCGCTGGCAACGATAATCGCGACGCGTGCAACAACTCTCCCGCCGCTGCGGAAAAGGCGATCACCGTTGGCGCGTCGACCATGGGCGACGATCGTGCTTACTTTTCCAACCACGGTCATTGCGTTGACGTCTTCGCACCTGGTGCCAACATCATGTCCACGTACATCGGCAGCAACACCTCGCAGACGACCATGTCCGGCACGTCAATGGCTTCGCCCCACACCGCTGGTCTCCTTGCATACCTCCTATCCCTTTACCCTTCGGTATCCTTCAACCCCTCCGTGACACCCGACCTCGTCCCACAGCCCATTCAGGAGGCCGTCTTCTCCACGTCATCACTCTCCAGCGTGTACGCACTCGCGTACTCTGCGGCCCCCTCGTGGATCACGACGTTCCTCCCTCCGCCCGCGCTCATTGAGGAGGCAGTCGTCGCGCCCGTTCCCCCGCCGACGTTGACGCCTAAGCAGCTCAAGCTTGCCCTCCTTGCGCTTGCGACCCCGGATATCCTGGATACCTTGCCTGAGGGCACGCCCAACCTGCTAATCTTCAACAACGCCACCATCGCGTGAGCTGTCTGTTGGTGCGGATGCCATTGCTCGCTCGTGTGGTGGACATGAGTTTCGTCTGTCGTCTTGATGATCCCAACCACGCTCTCGTGTAATTCATTCCCTAAATATAGTCACCCATTTGCATGCCGTGATGTATGATTAGAGATGGTGTAGAGGATGAGCATATACATCCTATTACATTGGACAGCGCGTGGTCAGAGTAAAGTCGAACAACATAACCGCTGGAGCTTATCTTGGATCTTACATCAATACCCTCACACCACGCACCTGCACGACACATGATAGTCCCTGTTGGTATTCGACGTTCATGATCAACGTTCAACTCTCAAGAAGGTGTGAATGCGCGATGGCCTACTGATCCACGGCAACACTACAGTATTCCTCCGGAAGTGAGGTAGGACTCGGCGAATGGACGCACTTCAGTACCTGGTGCTCCGCCTGCACACATCGACCATCGTCGATACCTGAGCACCATCGGCAAGCCCAGCAAAAGCCAAATGTTTGCGTAGGCGTGTCCGGACGTTGGAATCTGAAATGTTGACAGGTGATCGCGCTGTTTGTGCGTAGGGAGATGCTCGTGCACTGACCTCCTCGTGCCCCGCGCAGGGTACATTCTGGAGACCGACGCGACTGCAAGGAAAAGCGGCCGGTGGGGAGACAAAACGTCATGAAGGACGGACGGTCATCCTTCTCTGACCAGTAGTGAGTCACCCACGGTGTGTAAGATTGCACGCGCGTTAGCCAAATTGTGAAGAAGTGTGGCAGTCGCCACAGTGGTCAAGGGGGAGACGTTCCGAGTCACTGGAGCCCGGGGCAGGTGCAACGCGCGAATTGGTGTGTGATCAACCACTGCGTCCACATTTCTTTTGTGCGGCAGGCGTAGTACAATCTTGGCAACTTCGGCCAAGACGGATGCTCCGACGGGGAATACATTCTGGTCGGATGATCCTCGGTTTCGGTCTCGCAGACAACACAATCAGTACTCGCCCTGCTGAACCGTTCCTGCTTGCAGTGGCACTTGCAAGAACTGAGTCGGGTATACTTCTATAGCGACTAGGTCCTGTATGTTGCTGAGGCTACAGCAGCCTGGACACCGAGCCAAAGGGCTCGGACTTCGGAAGATCAGAACTGCTACCTGGCGATCCGCACCTCGACATCGTCGTGCCACTGGACTGTTCGAGCCAGGTCCGAGCCGATTGGAAAGGCTGCATCAAGACGCAAGCTTCCGGGTCTACGGCAGTCTGAAGATTGCGTATCAGAATGCCCGTACAAGTGTCCTCGATGATTACATCCTTCCGCCTTCAAGCATACCGTTCGAACTATTGTCCCCTCTATGAAGCCATCTCAACACTTTATTGGAGTGTTTCTTCCACAACGTGCCTCCCGAAACGATAGGCCCACACCAATTACATATAAGAACTCAGAGGATCTCACGAAGCAGTTCACTTTCCAACTTCACAGTGACGTACCGCGTGTAACATGAACCCCCAAGCGTCCCCGTCCACGTCTTGCACCTATCAACACGCACAGAGAACTATGTCAGCCCGATTGACTCAAGACCAGTCGCCACTCCCCGACTTTCTGAACGATGACATCGACCTCACACCCTCAGACCGGACTCAAGACCAGTCGCCACTCGCCGACTTTCTGCCAAATGACATCAACCTCACACCCTCAGACCAGTTGTACACGATGATAAATGGCCAGCTTGCTCAGAATGAGGGTAGACCTCTGACTAAAGATGAGAACGGACGTCCTCTGACCTGTGAGTGTGTCTGGTCTGGAGTATACTCGAGCTCATGACTGTGCTCAATTGTACCTAATGACAGTGAACGATGCAAAGGCATCCTCGATATGACTGTGCTCAATTGTACCTTGTGACAGTGACCGATGCAAAGGCATCCTCGACCCGATGTAAGTGAGACGGTCCACTTGCAATGCGAGTGGCGTGCCCCGTGGCCTGTGCTTACTATGCTTTGTAGGGTTTGACAATGATTAATCAAACGGAAGAAAGACTAATTGCATGCTGTGTGGTCTGTATGGTGATGGTGCATGACTCTCTGAGTGGGATGTAGTACCAATACAATACTTAGCAGTTAAGGGTACTATCCCAAGCTAGTACTGTCAATTATTTGTTCCTGTTCAGTTTCAAGATCATCTCATACTAGATCCTTGCGCGAGGCAGTTTACCTGAGCTTAGGTGACCGACGTTCAACTGAAGATGGGCGGTCTCACAACTTGTTATCCCGCTCACTGACAGCCACTCACCGAGGCGACGCCATTCGCGTTTCCCACGTGACCGCGTTGTCGCACTCAACCGTACTGAGCTGCCGTGGCCGCGGCCAGCCGGAAGTTGTTCAGCCACCAGACTGTCAGTACTATTAGTCTACATGAAACGGGTAGGTCTTCTGAGGGAACCATCGGTATAGCTGAGAGCCGTCGCAGAGATTAGGTGAGACGGTTGCGAAGTAGATACTAGATTGACATCCAGAACGCGCAGCGCGCACAGAGACCCAGTGACCACAGGCTAAGAGACAAGCTTCGAGATCATGATAATGGCACCTGGTGAATCGAGACGTTGTGACCCTTCGTGTGATAAGATGCTCGCAAGATATCAGGTGTGGCGTATGGCACGAATCAGAGTAGATGAATCTCATGGCAAGCAGAACGACTACATAGCTGATAGGGCTGGAAGCTCCATGTAACGACGATATCTCGGCATGGAGGGGTCTGCATAGTATTGATTTGTAGCATGAGGATGCGAATGGGGAGCAGCATTAGTGCGAAAGCACAAACCGAGGGACTTTGAGAGGCGTTGGCGGGCTGTTATACAAGACAAAAAATATCGAGCAGGGAGATATGATTGTGGTTCCATCCAGTCATATCGTTCTAGATCTGTCTGGAAAGCAAGCAGGATTCATAAACAGCCTGCAGATCCGCGGAAGGTAGACTACAGAGACGCACAAGAATGCTCGTTCAGCAACTTGACCCTTGTAAGCGAGAATATGAGACATGCGCTTTCATGGCAATCCTAAGAAAGTTTCAGGTACTTTACCTTACTCACTAGGATGTCTCAGGTCTAGATTACACACGGATGAGTGAGCGTATGATGGACGTTAGACGACAATATGAGAACCTTGGCAGCTTCTTGGAGGAGAGTTTGGAGGAGTCGAGACCAAACGCAAGGTACACAATACCTCAGCTGCAGGCTATGATTGGCTCGCTCCAACGGGCGCAACGTCCCGCACGTCCGAGATTCCGGTGGATGGACGTCTGAGCCGGCCGCAGTGCAGTCTCGGGTAAGCCTGACTCTGTTACAGACCTTCATGTTCATTATCTCCCTCCCCGCCACAATCAATGTCCTCCTGAGCGCACGATAGCGTAATAACTACTCCTAGAACAACGCTGCTGCTACACGTTGTATCCCAAGTCGTCCTCCAGCCGTCTGCACTTACTTCCAAACCCCCCCACTCACTGCCTACAGAGTGCCACCTCAGCCCGCAGTCAACTATGGCCTCTACGCCCAACAAAGATAACAATCTGAGCCCTCCGCAGGCGCCATATAGCACACCAACATTCTCTGGATACGGCTCCGCAACACCAAGTCTGCCGGGGAGTGGTGCGGTCACTCCCAGAGTCGGGTTTGGCGAGGAGATGGGCGAGCGCACAGCGCTGCTAGGCGAGACTCACAGGGACATCCGGGAGGCAGAGGAAGCTGCTCACAGCCCTATAGGTGAGTAGTACAGAATTGGGAGCATCGTCGTAGTGGAGTCGACCATCACTAGTCGTGCGTTCCGCTGGTATCCGGGGTGGCTTGCTCTGAGCCATATAGGAAACATGGGCAAGTCGACGAATGTTCCCGAGGAATGCCTGTACTCGCTTGGGAAAGCCTTTGCAGCTCCATGCTCTTATAATCCTGGCTCGCCTACGGGCAGTCTACCAAATGTTGACTGAGTGAGCGTGGAGGCAAACTCCCCAAATTCCTATATCCAGCAGTTCACTATCTTTCACTGTAAGCAGACCGTAAGCTTCGAAACTTGATCTTCCCAGCTAAAGGTTGTCTGCGTACCACGTCTTCGACGTCGAAGTGGAGGAGGGTCTTCCCCCGAGGATACGCGTTAAATTTCTCCTACCGTCGCTCCTTGCCACTAGAGTATTACTCAATTGTGGAGCTGCCTGTTCCGCCACCAGGGCGCGAAAACGCGGCTTGCTCAAGTCGGGCAGGTCACAATGCACCACAACGAGGTGGCGGAGACTGGGATGGAAAAGTCATTCTGTCATTCAGCGTACAGCGGTCTGTTGTACACTCACGCTACATGAGACTGGCCGGTTCTACTCTTGGACAGTGACTCTACCATCCGAATGTTCTGGCTCGTAATGTGTGTTACAGCTCATAATGACCCAGGGTGCACACAGATCCCCATGGCCGCATTCCGCCGTGGCGAAGGAATTCGACATGGGCGAAGGTCCGGTATTACATACCTTCGACTGCTTGGATACCGCAGTACTCCTTCTCGTTGTACGTCCCCCCATGCAAGTTCTGTATCTATCATCTTCATCATCATAATTCTCAGATTCGCTGGCGACTTCCTCGCTGGGCTCACTGTTGCGAGCATGTTAATCCCTCAATCCGTATCCTATGCGTCATCCTTAGCCAAACTTAGTCCGGTAACTGGCTTGGTACGTTACGGAACAAATGTAGAAGTGTTTGTTATTGACCTGCTGACAGTTCTCTGCCGCGATCCCGGGCATCGTATATGCCCTCCTGGGTTCATCTCGGCAGCTCAATGTGTCCCCCGAAGCTGCGCTCTCTCTGCTTGTTGGCCAGGTTGTCGACGAGATTTTGCACTCAGACCCGCATACGCATCCCATAGATCCCAACGCTGTATCTCTAGCTATCTCTACTGTCATCACATTCCAGGTGAGCTTGCCTCTGCTCTCCTTGCTGGTGATTCATTCAACCAGCTCCAAACCTCAGGTTGGCCTCATCACTTTCCTGCTTGGCCTGCTCAGACTGGGTTTCTTGGACGTCGTCCTCAGCCGCGCTCTACTGCGCGGTTTCGTCACCGCAGTTGCGGTCGTCATAATGATGTATGTGTAGCATCCGCATTGGTCACACATGCACTCATGGTCAACTCGCAGTGAACAGCTCATCCCTATGTTTGGGCTGGTGTCGCTAGAGCATGTCCTCCAGCCCAAGACTACGCTAGACAAACTGGTCTTCCTCATCGAGAACGCCGTTACACACGCACACAAAATCACCACACTGATCAGCTTCGGTGCTCTCGGCATCCTAGTAGCTTTCCGCAGCTTTAAGCAAGCCTTCAAGAAGTATTGGTTCATCTACCGCCTCCCTGAAGTTTTCATCGTTGTTGTTGTCTCGACCAGTATGTTCCATTGTCTGCCTTGTATGCACTTGACTTGAGGGTTGATCACCGACCTAGTCTTGTCGGATGAGTTCGACTGGTACAGCGATGGGGTAGAGATCCTAGGGTCGGTGCCGATTAACACCGGCAGTTCTTTCATTCAGTTCCCCCTGCATAAGATGACGCTGAGGTTTTTGAGGAGGACGACCTCGTCGGCCGTGTACGTGCTGGTTCTGTGGCACTCGACAGGGCCGAATCTCACCCGTTTCACGCCCACAGGCTCATATCAGTGGTCGGTTTCCTGGACAGCATTGTGGCAGCGAAGCAAAATGCAGGAAGGTTCGGATACAGTATCAGTCCTAACCGCGAGCTCGTCGCGCTCGGGGCGGGTAACATTGTTGGCGCTTTCATACCTGGCACCCTTCCGGCCTACGGCTCTATCACTAGGTCAGTAACGACATTCGGTTTGTGCGCCCCACTTACTCAACTGTCATCACACGACAGATCGAAGCTGAACGCAGACCTTGGGGGACGCACGCAGATGGCGTCTTTGGTGACGTCGGCTCTCGTGCTTCTGGCTACGTTCTTCCTACTCCCATGGCTCCACTACCTGCCGAAATGCGTCCTGGCCTCGATGTGAGCGTTCTCGGCCCGCGCCTAGTGCGCCTGGTGTGACTAACCGTCTGTGATCACAGCATCTGCCTCATCGTCTTCTCCCTCCTCTCGGAGCTACCGCATGATGCGAAGTTCTACTGGAAGTGCGTAGATTGAGTTTCGGTTCACATCGTGTGAAGTGGCTTGTCTTGTTGATGTGACATGGCATAGGATGAAAGCGTGGACCGATCTGCTGCTCATGTCACTCACGTTCTTCTTGACCATCGTCTGGAACGTCGAGATTGGCGTCGCGGTCAGCCTTGTGTTCTCGCTTCTACTCGTGGTCCGCCGGTCGTCACGGCCTCGGATGACCATCCTCGTAAGTTGTCTCACGACTGACCAATTGGGTCAGCACTGAAGCTGAAGGTCGTACCGACCCACTCGACAGGGCCGCATTCCAGGCACGGACAGGTGGAAGCCCATTGACGAGAACCCAGAGGCGGAAGAGGACGCGTCAGGCGTGCTCATCGTCCGCATCCGCGAGAACCTCGACTTTGGTACGTTTCCGTCCTTGCTGGCGGAGTCTTCCGCGATGCTCATGCGTTCCGTATCGCCCTTGTACCCCCCTCCTCCGCGCTTTCTCTTGTACACTTGTTCATTATCGTCCCTTCTCTCGCCGCGATCGCAGCCAACACTGCACAACTGAAAGGTGCGTTCCTGGAGGTGCTTCTATGATTGATCCTTAGCGCTGATATCGATCATCATACTCGCTGACATCCATGCCCCGCACCTGCCCATCACACACGCACGCCGCACACGCTGAACTCGCTTCCGGCATTCCAGAGCGGCTGAGGAGGCTTGAGCTGTATGGGCACGACAAGCATCACCCGGCAGACGAGCCGCACAGGCACGCCGCTAACGTGCTCGTCTTCCATCTCGCGGACGTGGACACCATCGATGCCTCGTGAGTCCCCCTATTTGCGTCTCATACGCCGGAACGCGCGTCATCTCTTTGGGGTCGTGCACCGTGTTCCATTCGCAAGATAAGTATTATTGACGTGCGTCTCTTCCATCTACGCAGCGCCGCGCAGATCTTCTACGAGCTGGCCGAGACGTATAAGGTGAGCTCATCCGCCGTTCCTTCAAATTCTACTGCGGAGCGTGGTGCGAGATGTCGGAAGCTCGTGTTCAGATCGTCTCCCACCACTGACGCCTTACACCTTCACGGATCATGTGCGGTTGGCATCTGGCGTTGACGTCTGTGGCGTTCTTTGATCTGCAGGGCCGTGGTGTTGGGCTGTACATCACACATCTCAAGCATGGCCCGCGCAAGTCGTTCGAGACGGCCGGCATCGTCGGGCTCCTGGGTGAAGACGCGTTTCTCAAGGACGTCGCGAGCGCGATGGCGCGCGTCGAGCAAGCGATGCGGGAGCGGTGACTCGAGGCGGACGGTGCGGGTTTGGAGTCGGACGCAAGGTCGGCACGATGGGTCTTGTAGGTATGAGAAGTCGAAAGCATACATAGTCAGACGTGTGCGCAAGTGAACGCGATTTCACTGAGGCCTGATGTCATGTATGTGCAAGGCTTATGACGAGACAGTCCCGAGCTCCTCCTCCTTCATGCCTTTTTCCACAATCACGACGCGCCCACACGTCGTGTGCACTATCTATAGACGTTGAATCATCATTGTACATATCTCGGTGGACCCACAATGTTCATTGGGCACTAATACCTGAGCTTTGTTGCTGTGAAGATGATTTGGGTTCAGGGATTGGGGTTAGAGAGCCTGAGACATAGGCCCATTTCTGTCTAAGGGGGGAGGTACACCTGTCATACACTCTCCGGACACAGGCTGGCCAACCAATCGGTGGTTTTGTGCATACTGTTATTAATTGCGTGTCCCATGGACGTGGGCGTCGTCAGCGGTCCCGATGGTCAATTGCCAGAAGCTTCCCACCCCCACTCATCGAAGACCCGAGCTCCAATCTGCATTACCTCCACGGTCACCGGTGGGCGCGTTCCACCGGCGAGGGATGGAAGGGGACGCACCACATTGCCATTGGCTCCTTGGTTACCGGTCAGATCTCTGGACTCTTGGCCCAAGATGGACCATACAGAAGCATCTCGGAGTTAGGATTTGAGAGGTACCAGCAACTTGCATGTGAACAGTGACTGTGATGTACGTACGTAGCGTCTAGAAGTATAACCAGTACAGCCCAACTTCGTTCGGAACACGCCGTTCTTTCGAGGCGCATCATACATGTGTATATAGTACGAGTGCATCTCCAATCAGTACATACAGGCATGGTAGTACTTATGGAATTTCCTTAGGTCCAAGCTAAGTAATCCGAGTCGAGACGCACCATCAATCACTGCGCCAACAGTCGTCGGGGCGTCGGGGCCTGCACTAATGGGCGGCGCTGCGATCTCTACTTAGTAATATGCTTGCGGACCACAGAAGAGGAGGAGAGCCTGAAGACACGTCCTGATTGGCTCCCGTGCACGCATCTATCTCGGATGGGCGCGCTACCAGGGTACGCGAGTGGCCCATCAGTGTGAGCGCGTCAGGATGTCGAGGCACCTAGCAGTGTCCCTATGCATTGCACCATGCACACTGCCTAGGGGCGGCGCGGGCGCAGTATAGGAGATTAGCCTGGCTTCCGACGCTGCATGCAGGAAGTAGGCGACGAGGCTTGATATGGTATAATGATGTGACTGGTGCGTCTATTGTTACAATGTGGAGGGAACATGCTCGCAACAATGCATCGTATACTTGCACATGATTGTTAACATGGGGGGTGCGGAGCTGAGTGTGATATGTAGCGACATGTACGCTCACGTACTTCTGGGAAGCACGCGTGCGCTGATGCACTTGGAGGACGGGTGAAAGAGGGAGGGGATGAGAGCGAGGGGATCATGACAACACACGGACTCTAATGTACACATGGCGGGTGAGTTCGATGGAAGAAGGGTATGAAGGATGTTGACCAGCAGTAGAATAAATTTAGTGGGTGAATGCGGAAGACGAAAGAATAAGAATGCGCTGGTAACGAGAAATCATATGTCAACGAAGATACGTAGAAAATTGAAAAGCAACGGGCAGATGAAAAGCAGAGCTCGAAGATGGGGCCTGAGCGGCTTCGCGTAACAGTAGCGGCCGCGCGGTGTGCACAGATCGAATGGGGGATGAGGAGCCGATGTTTGGTAGGAGAGTAAGTCGTACGTCGTCCCGGAGTGCGGGAGTACCGCCCAAAGCTTCAAAGCGAAAGTGAAGCCGTCCGGACAGGAACGGGAGGCAATGGCCGTGGCTTCCGAGGACTCGGGATCCCCGCAAATTGCGGGACCTGGGTGCTCAAGCTCGGTTTTTCAACGAGGGGCGCCCATGAGGTGCATTCGAACGCGGACGTTGGTGCGACGACCCGATCTACATTCACCTGCTGCGACTCGTCGTCCTCATAGAACGTGACGGAGATAACGGGGGGCTGGAAGCAGGCGTCCATATACCCCGGTGGGGGGGAGGACGGGGAGAGATGCAGGGAAGGGGAGTTCATGCGCGAAGAAGGAGCGGTAGATGAGGAGTCGTTCGAATCTGAAGATGGGGAAGGAGGGAACGTGTTCGTGCTCGGTGTATGAGAAATGTAAAGGTCAAAGATGTCGGAAACGGCAGGGGAAAGAGGCGAATCGCTCGCAGAAGAAGACGAGCATGCCGATCCAGAGGCCAGTTCTTGCAGCCGAGACGCGATAGAGAGCTTGGTGAGCGGGGACAACATGTTAACGTCGTCGCTCACGTCGAACGGGACTGGATTCCCAAATGACTGGGCGCTCGCGGGGGTGGACGAGCTGGAGCCACTGGATGAGCCGGAGCCGGAGCTCTCAAGGTCGCTGAATACGAACTCATCCTGCGTCGAGTCCCATTCGGCGGTGAACGTCCACGCGCGCGAGGATCCTGGCGGAGACGAGCCGACAACTGGAGAGTTCGGAAGGTTGAGGTGCACTCCGCTCAGGAGTGCCACTCTCCGCCGCATCTTCTTGACGCTCGGCTGTGGTACCAGAGTGACCTGGTCAACCCGCTCGCTTGAGCTCCCATTGAGCTGAAGCGGGTGACTCACCCTGCTCTTGAATATTGCAGGACCCACAGGACTATCAGGGGACTTCAAATCGAGGAAGTCCTCAGCTAGGGCCCCGCCTCTCTTGCACCTGGCGTTCGCCGCTTCGCTGGTGGGAAGGACGACAAGCTTTGGTCGCACAGCGGCCATGGGTGGCAAGTCTTGGGATCGTGAACCTCGGGGCCTGTGGGGCGGTCGCGCCTTGCGCGGAGAAGAAGAAGAATGGGGGGAACGAACAGGCGGAAAGGAAGGCGAAGAGTAAACGCCGGGCACGTTTATGTAGAAGGATGAGTATGTCACTGAATACGAAGCGAAGCCGCCATGGGGCCGTCGGACGTCTGCATGATGATGGAGAGCGCTGCCAGTGATTGACGTGGTAGCGAGGGGAGAAGGACTCATCGACATCTTCGTACAGCGTGCTTGACGGGGAGAGAACCATCTGGACAGAGCATGGGTATATGTACCTTTTGTTCGCAGTCGCCCCTACGGTACGGAGAGTGCCCGATTGTGATGGTGGACAGCCTTGGTCCTCTTTGGTCGGTGATCTGCAATGTTGCTCTTCCATCAATCACCCATTTCTGGTTTCAAGCGCCATGGCGTGTCGACACTGCGTGGCGGCCAGCGCGGATCCGCAAGGCAGGACCCATGGTGTCATCCAGCGTGAGATAAGTGGTTTCCCGGTGTGCGGTTGGATGGTCACGCCTCTTTGCTCGCATCTCGTCCACAGTGCAAGTCCGGACCCGAATGAGGATCAACTTGAAACTGGCCCAAACGCACTGGCAGAGTGACACCGGTGATACTGCTAAAGGACCCCAGTGGTCTGTGTTAGCATTCGTAAATTGGGGTTTGTGAACGCTGACGACCTATTAAGTATGATGTGGTGCTGAACACAAAGACTCACGTAGGGTAAGTTGCACTGACTGTAGATTGATGAGTGCTGCAATGAGCGCCTAGTAGAGATCGTTAAGATGGTTGTCCGAGTCGATCAATCCTCCAGTGTAACTGGTTGCAACATTGATGGATTTCGTTGATCCTCTTATCCAGAGCTATCCAGAGGCTCGTGGGACCTCCCTGGAGCTAGAAGAGCCTTTCATTGGACGCCTCTCAGGTCGGAGTCAGTACCCAAGACCGAAAGTTCAGTGAACATCACAAATCAGAAAACTGGTGTGGCCACGCTCGGGTCTACTACCGTTGGTCAATGTTGGACCTTGGTCAACTCACACTTGAAACCTAGACAGCCGGTGCCACCCGTCGGCCCATCTATCGCACTGTACCCGAACACCTGCATTCCCCAGTCACTCATTGATATCCATGTATGTACATACTGTTGCGTGTCACGGTTATTCGCTCAACGCAAGCCACCAGCCACGGATATTGATCTGATCGTCCACACTTCATCGATTCCCAGCGGATGACCCTATTAGATGATCCAACCCACATCGTCACAAGCATCAACACTTAACTGAGACGTTTGTGACTTTTGACTGGAAGTTCTCCGCTATGATCCACTGTGCACATCACACTCCCCACTCTAGGCATCCATTGTCCTCGACCCTCTGTAGGCTCTGCACACTGTGGAAATGGCCCCGAGGGCTGGTGACTTATCACCGCCGGCGCTGCACCCTGCCCAACATCATTGGCACTGATCCCGACCCTTCCGCCATACCGATTAGGTCGCTTAGCACGTCCATCCCCCTGTCCGCGAAACGCTCCTTCTTCTTTTGTCGCACGCTCTTGACCCTGTCCTTCCTGGGTCGGGACATCCCCGGCTGGTACATCGGGTCGTCTGGTGGGAGCTGTCCATCCCACACACCGCCCTCCTGTAGGTGGCGGGGCGGATCGATGAATGTAATATTTGCGACGCGCAGTCGGTGCAGGTTTCGGGTGACCCGATGGGGAAGGCCGCGCGCGATGGCGGAGCTGTACAAGAGCGACAGCGTGCTGTTCACTGCATCGTTCAGCGTAAGGTGTGACAGCAATGGTCACGTTGCAGGTTTGAGGTCGTGTCCACATAGTATGGTATCACGCGGTGTCGGGATGTTGTGAGTGTTTGAGTCGGCGCATTCGAAGCATTGCATACCGCCAATGGAACGGTTGCGGAAGCCAAGCGCCCACAGTCGTGCAGTACGATGCAATTTCAGCGTTGGATATGTGAACAAACAAGTTAGATGGGCGAGGCATGATTGGCGATGCAGAATATCCACACTGACCCCGTGTTTCCCATTCGGCGAGCCAATGCGTGAGTGCCTCACGTTGTTCCGGGAGAAGAGTGTCGCTTTCGAGCTGCCGCATCGCAACAGTCGCGCAGACAAAGGCGGGTTTCCATGATCTCCGCAGGGCTGTCGTTGCCTCGGGTTGGGAAAGAACTGAGGCGGCGGTGGAACGGAGGAAGAGTCGGTAGAGGCTTAGGATGTTTGACGAGAGTGGAGACGGGTATAAAGTGGATTGGCCGGCGCTGAAGTGCTGGGGGCCCGTGTAGGAACGATGCGGATGTAGAAGAAACCCGCGAACCCGACAAACTGATGCAGATTGGTTGGGTAACTTTAGCTGTGAGGAGCGATATGCCTTGCTGAAGGTTGGCAGTGATGGGCGAGGAAGATTGCTGAACATCAGAGTATTATATGTGGGGCGCCTTGCTTGATGTATGGAGAAGTGCAGAGATGACGTGTCGGACTCAGTCCATTCATGTGCGAAAGTTCAGTATCCTACTCCGATAGTCTTGACGAATCAACTTTCAAGATGATCTGTGAAGTAACATTCGATGAACTCCTAGCAGCGTGAAGAGCTTTGTTACATGAAATCACCGTCTATTCACGTGTCTTTGTTGAAAGACTACAACTCTTTCCCAGCTTGAACTCGCCGAAGTGCCAGTATCAGTACTGCTATAAGGCAGATGACCCGTGGCATTGGAGCAGCTCCAGAGTCAAGTGTCACGGAGGCAAGTTGTGACATCACACAATCCCTCTCAGACTCACAGACCTGTGCATCCCACATGAAGTCACGCTCTGCACTTCGCGCATTATTCTGTGTCATGCAACCTTAGTAGGAAGATTGAGAGACTGGTGCTGTATGCGGCTCAACAGAGGACGAGACTATTGTTTGCGTTATCCACATCGCAGTCTCTGGGGTCCTATCCAGCGTTCCCCCCGTTACGTTATCCTCGTGCCGCTTCCACTACCACGACGACCGTCGGACGAGTCACGATAGCTTGGAACCTTACCACGACATGTACGCATTCAAATACTGCCAGTGACTGAATAGATACACTCCATGACAGGAGGGTTCATGGCAGGGTTTATGAATAATGTACTTAGTACCTGTGACAGACTCCTGGGTACGACCAAGGTGAGCCTTGTCATGTAATTTTCCGCGATATGATTCCGAGCGACTGTCTCGCACACAAACAGGTCCTCTTCTCAGATGCTGCAAAAGAATTGATACTCATGATTGATCCGCTGCGGCCTGAATGAGCGTTCAGCAATACTCTATCGAACTCGACTACAACGGTACGCCCTATCGGCTGTCCATGACAATATTCACTGATAGATAGATATGGGAATAAATGAAATTTGACATATTAGTGAGTGTACGAGAGACCTGTGAGACGAGGCAAGGCGTCTCGTTTCGCATCTGGTCATTCTCAGAGTAATCACAGAGAGATCTGTGGCGTCTCGTCACTGCGCTGATAACCGTCGTCATTCGTCAGTATACTCTATAGGAACCCAAGGACTAGTGACAAATGACCACACACACCTCTGATTCCTCCAAGTCCTGCCTGTCCACCACGGGGGCAATTAGGCTGTCACCACCTACGGAAAGTGTGTTGGCCAATTCCTTCGTAAAGATCACGTGCCGAGCGTGCACGATGATAGCTCCATCGACGCTATTCTCCCGGGAGATCGGTTGGCTCGTGGTCTCAGGCATGGCGTTGGGCACAGGTGTCCGGTACTCAAAGGTCGACAATGCGCCTTTATAGGTGTGTGGCGGGTGAGCCTGCTCGGTGGCGTTCACGACCACAGACGACACGTCAGCACCACTGCTACCCTTACTCTTTGAGCGTTGCCGGACCATTGCAAGGACTTGGCTTTATGTTCTTTGACCTCCACCTCGACCACAGGGTTCGGGGGAACTAGCAGTGTGGAAGGTATTGAGCTAGGGCGATCACAGTTGTGGGCTGTGGATGGGACGGGCAAAGCGCAATATTAGGCCCCTGCGACCTTTTCCTGCTGCATTCTTCATCATCATTATACGCCTTTGCCTCATCTCCCTCCTTTCATCGTATATATAGGAGAACGACGACGCTGAAACAACCCCGCCCCACTCCTCAGTTCGCGCGACGTTTCTCCAGATTAGACACTTAGTCCCTACTTACCCCATTGACCTCGCGATGGATCGTTTCGACCCCACAGTTCGCCAGGTTCGTTCCCCTTATTTGTGTCAAAGACATGCAAAGGTGCTCAACGTCGAGGTTGCACAGACATCGTTGCAGGTTTTCATACCGCATGCGTGTTCGCGCGACGATGACGAGGGGTGGCGGGATCCCCTTCCCTCGCCACCGCCACCCACTCCTTGCAACGCGCGGCGACAGACGCCCTATGATACCCAGCGCTTTGACCCATACAGAGTCATGGTAAGTTCAAGTTGGACGCTTCATCGCTTCGCCACGGTCGTTCTTCGACCGGATGGGATGCTGACTAGATCCGCTGTGCCTCCAGGTGCCTATACTCACACCACACTTCACCACACCGACGTCCCCCGAGTTCGCGATCAACCACACGCGCGACTACCCCGCGCTCCTGGACTCGGTGGTGTACAAGTTGCCACGGCAGGAGATGGACGAACCACGAGCGAGCTCGGTCGATGATATAGACTCGAACGATTCCTCCGACGAGTCGTCCGCGGACATTTCTGACTCGCTCGACTCCGGGATCGCCACCCCAGGGGACGAGCTGAGTGGCGCGAACAGCGTCGGTCCCTTCGATGGCTCTGTGTACGCATTCACCACGACATACCACTTCGAGGGCGCCGAGGAGGACGGCTCGTACGAAATCAACCGCACGATCGTCCGCTCTAGCTCTCGCAGCCGCCTCCGGTCTTTGGCCCGCCTCCCCAGCCGCACCCTCCGCTCCATGTCAAGCTTTGCGCGGGGCTCCGTTTCCGGCTCGCGCTCGGGGTCGAGCACGCCCTCTGACGGCGAGCTCAACGACGCCA
This sequence comes from Lignosus rhinocerotis TM02, assembly GCA_000743315.1. Classification (NCBI taxonomy): domain Eukaryota; kingdom Fungi; phylum Basidiomycota; class Agaricomycetes; order Polyporales; family Polyporaceae; genus Lignosus; species Lignosus rhinocerus. The sequence goes on along the minus strand of KN050087.1, from coordinate 54,302 downwards.
TCGACGGCGCGATCGCTCCTCCCGCCTCGCGGCTCGAATCTCGCCGACCCTCGCTCGCGCCCACCAGCTCCCTCGCGCCATCGCTCTCCTCACCCGTCTCGCCCGCAGAGGTGATGCGCAGTCTGCGCAAGATCGCCTCCACGCTCAGCCTCGCAGACTGCACCGGGCTCGCCGTTGAGCGGCACTTCGAGGAGTCGATCGACTACTACGAGCAGACGTGGTCCCTCGGCTCAGGTCTGGGCGCGAAGGAACGGACGCGCCTTGAGGTGTGCGTCACGCGAACGGAGACGGTCGTGCCGGTTGGGGTAGAAGAGGAGGAGGCATATCTCGCGCAGGCACAGGTCCGTGGACGTCTGGACAGCGTTGGCCTGTATGCTGCTCCGCGGGAGCGCAAGATGACTCTGCAGGCTGTCGCCAAGGAGGGGGCACCAAGCGTTTAGATGCCTGTTCTCAGTCCAGTCCATCATCTCGCTGATGTTGCGAAGTGATGGGTAAGTTGTTAGCCTCTCAGTGTACTATACCACTCCGTTCCGAGGTTCTCTCCCTCCTCCAGTCTACATCTTCGTCATCGTCTAGTTTATGCACTTATCACCGCATATGCTCATCGTTATTGTCATTGTACCATCTAAAACTACCGTCCGCACGCCTTCCATGATCCCCACACGTTCCTTTCATTTCCGACCGGTCTCAGCTCTCCACATCATTGTAGCATTCGTCATCCATTCTCTCCCTGTTATCACACCACTGCATTGCTTGTTGTTTGTTGGCCATTGTTGATTCTACGTACAATCGCGATCCTACCAATCATCCATTGCATCACCGCATCCCATCGCCTCCAACACCGGGGTTTCGTGCCAAGATCTCCGAGGTCGAGGTCGAGGAATATAGCGGAGACTTGCGGACATGTCGTCCTTCCGCCTTACGTGAGCATCAGACTTGTTCCCAATCACTCTTCTAAAGCTATGAAAGCAAAAGAATCAAAGGACGGACTAACGGCAATGCAATGAACACGCATGAGATGATAGCAGAGGAAAGTACACTTATATATTGCGCGAACGAAGGGGCGATACCAATAATACTACCAAATGGTCGAGGCAGCAAGCAACAACAAATAATAACGGACAACTGCAGGAGGCTGCGATGCAAGGATAGGAGAGGGGCGGGGTGAGACACGCTCTGCGTCTGACACTAGCCAGTCCGCAATATCAGATGACGACGAGGACGATGGCAATAGGAAGAGGACGATGGCAAGAGGAAGAAGGCATCTGAGACTGGACGATGGAGCCGGTGGTCAAGGGATCGATGGATCATGTATGTACAGGTGTATCTGATGGGTGGGCAGTAGTGCACGAACGACAAACGACGGGCAGTGGGGAGCAGGCAGTTGGCAGGAGTCGGAGCTCGAAGAGGGATCAGAAAGCGGTGAGTGGAGTACATGCTTATACTGTGAGGCTACTAACTACTACTGGGACAAAGGAAAAGAGAGAGATAATATGAAAGGCTAATCATAAAAGATGGTGGGCGACCAAATCGTTTGTCGTCACGGCGACAAACCAAGAGGTGTGACGATACCTCGCGCCCCATACCCTGCGGACAAGGAGAGAAGGGTTAGGACTGCAGTCAGACATGCGCCACCAGGGCGCACTGCAATGGTGTAGACGTACTATTGAGCCATCGCGCCCCCCGGCTTACCTTTCCCGTGTCCGTCATAGAACATGGTCGACGGTTGCAGAGGAGCGATGGGGATCATCCTGTACGGCATTGCCGCTGGCATCACCCCAAAAGGCTGGTACACTGGGTACATCCCTGGCTGGTAGCCCATCGGCCATGGGGCACGCGCGGACGGATACTGCATGTGCATAAACGCAGCAGGACTCGTGGTGGCGTATGAACTGGCATACGGCGTATAGGGGACTGCACTCGGGGGCGAGTACAGCTGCGGCATGGGCGGCAACTGGGAAGAGACGGTGGCTGGTGTGTGCGGAACGGTGAGGCTCATCGTCGAAGACGCGGGGGAGAACGTAGAAGAACGGGGAGACGTCGAATGTGTGGTGCTCGCACTAGCAGACGAGCGCTTGTGACCATGCTTATGTTTGGGCTGGGACGCAGGCAGACTCATCTGGGCGTTGCTCTGAAGGATCCAGCCGTCGTCAGTGACTATGGGTTGATGAGACGAACCCTCGCTCACTACTACGGTCGAGATCCACATATCGGTACTGTCGTCGCTCTTCGCCGACGGGGCTTCCGAAAGGAGGGAAGCCAGGTCCGCGTCCTTAGATGAGGTTTGCCGACGGCCCGACCTCCTCGTCTTGCGACCCGAGGATCTCACTTCGTCGACCATCTCGCGGGTTGACTTGCGCGAACCACGGGACGAGCGCGACGAGGGGGAGCCATCCACGAGGAACGAGGGGAACAGCGCGGTGGACGGACGACGAGGGGTACCGCTCCGGGTACCATTAAGGCTCTGAGTCGTGGCTGGGATGGCATCTTCCAATACCTCGATGTAGAACCCACTCTCATCCTTCTGAAGTGAGATGGGGAGGGAGCGCGTCTCCTTCCTGTCTGTGGGCGAGACCGTGTTCAAGGACGGGAAGTGGAAGTTGTACGTAGGAGAAGAGTAGGGGGAGTCCGAAGATCCGGAAGAAGACGTAAGGGGTGGCGTGGTCGGATCTCGTGACGGGGGACGAATCGGCGTGGCGGGAATAAATGGTAAAGCTGCCTTGCTGAGGGCTTTGGACGGCAGGGGAGAGAGGACAGTAGGGGAATTCGTGATAGCGCCTCCCGAGACCGCACCTGCGTAACTGAGTGCTGTCTTTGGCTTGGGCGTAGATAGTGGCGGGTTGCACTCAACCGACGCCTCCGAGTGTGCTGCGACGAGGGAAAACGAGGACGATGGAGGGGAGTCCTCGAGATTGTCGAGATCCCACAGGGGAACATCGGGGGAGAGCGAGTCGACCTCTGGAAGCGAACCCTCCTCAAGGATGCCGCCGAATAACTCCCGAACCTTCTCATACCAAACATCCCGTTCCAGGGAGTGCTCGAAACAAGGAGATCGGTCGTCTTGATCACAAGGGGGAGGGGTTGAAGGAAGAATAGCAACTTCTACTTCGTACCGTTTGAGAGCGTCCTCCGCAGCGCGCACGCCACTGAGTCCGGTGTTCAAATTAACATCTACCTGCGCACTCCGAGAGAGATTCTGGACATCGGAAACAATCTTCCTTCGTCGCCCGCGCGCCAGAAGGTCGTGATAATGAGGGGGACGGGGATGGTCCGGCTTTGTCTTGTACGCCCAAGAGATCGCTCTAAAGGACGTCTTCCACCAATCGTCCTGGACAATCTCCCAGTCCCACACTTCTGGGAGGTCCTGAGCGAGCTCAGAATCAACCATCTGGGGATTGTGGGGAAGTCAGAGTGAGGTGAAAAGAAAGGACACAGGAGTCAGGGGGAGTGCGGGGAGTCGAGCGAGTGCGAGCGGAGTTGGGTGAACCGACGGCCGCACCCGCCTTTGAAGAAAAGGATGGACAAAGAAGATTATCGGCCTCAATCACACATGCGCAGAGGTCGTGGACAAAGGAGAGACGGGTGCACGTTGTCGTCGTGAAGCAAGTTGGGGATTCCAGCGCTTAGTCATCTTCTCGAGTCTCCTCATCGTGGGACCTAGGCGTCTCTCCCTATCCCAAAAGATGACCAACCACACCTGCACAACATCTAGACATCTCCGGGATGTACGCGAAGAGACCAGAGGATAAAGGAGATACAGGAGAAGGTCCAGGAGGTGTGGGAACGATGAGGCAACGAGGAGGACATCCCGGGTATCACATTTCGTAACACCTCTTCTAGCGCACTTCTTGGGAGTTAGACCAGACAAGCAACTAACTGTACCCGATGTCATCAGAACCACCTTCGGACATTGTAACAGGACCAACGTTCAAAAACACCTGCTCACTTCGTCTATTTTCCAGACCTCGTCTGTGACTACAAACCCAGCAGTGGCGAGGCTAAGTAGTATGGTGCCCATCTTGCATTGACCCCTATGGCCAATTCCATAAAGGACCAACCATGATCAAAGAGCCGTTTTACGTGAGATCTACAGACCTCGTGCAGGCGTTTGTAGCAATGGTGCGGGGAAAAAAGGTAATCAGAGGGAGCTCGTTTGCGAGGATCATGCGAGCTGTCAATTTCAAGATTGACGTCGTGTGTAGTGTAACAGATACAGACTAGATCTATGAAACACGCAGGCTATTGTGAGTAAGGCACGATCCGTCTCAGACATTCTGTATCTGCTCGGCAAACGGTTAACGAGATGTGACATGAGAGTCCCAAATCCCAAAAAGGTATAGGAGACGCCCGCCTGGTGGCACCCACTGCGATGTAGTACTCCCAATGGATGGCAATCCATTGCCCAACCTACTCCAACTGGTCGGAATCGTGACAAGACTTCTAAGATGCTTCCCTAACAGTCACATAGGCGATTGCAGGTCAGGGGCACGCTATTCCTGGGCTTCCGGGAGAAAATACTACTGGAGATAACATGAGTTTTGGATGGAAAATGTTGGATAGGAACGTGTTTGTGTAGCATTATTAGGAAGCAAACACTCACCCTCTCCATCGTACACTCTACGGAAGCCCAGGGTCCCACTAGGTGGGGGAACATCTAACTTGTGCACTGCAAATTTCCTGACCTGACAGGATATATGACTCCGGGAGAGCGTGTGCTGATGACATGGATCGCAAGCGCCATGTGTTTGAGGTGTTGGAATTGTTCTACTGTGACTGAGGTAACAAGACTTGCGACAGACATATTGCTGTGCGATTGCTGACAGTTGCCTGTTATGATCCATGCTTCGGGAAACCACGCGAGAGACCGTAAGTGGGAACGCGCAGCTAGAAAAGTAGAGAAATGCTTGCATCGACATCTACGACGAGCTTCGGGCTGCACAGTCAAGGTCCTCTGAGGTACCAGAGAAACGGAGAGCCTCCAGATTCCTAAAACCGTCCGCAAACGTGGGGGTTGCATATCGTCTTGTCGAACCACACGCCCTCACACGAGCACTCCTGGGTAAAAGAATCCTGTAAAGTAGATAGTGTCCGAATGTACGAACCGATACAACGCATGAGGGCTCAAGAGATGGAGGACCTTGCATGGGTGAGCTCTCATGCACTTCGAAGAACCGTTGCACTGCAGATGGCACACGTCGCGTATCCTTATGTAACCTCGACCAATAGATGACCATGATAAGAAAGGCCATGCACTGAAGACATCAGTGAGCGATGCCCGGGCATAGGATCTTGAAGGCACAGTTAGATGAATTACAAGCGTTTCATCCGTGTTCACGGAGGGCAAGACGCCTGGCGAATACTAAGCTCATAGAGGACGTTCCACAGGGCATCAAGTGCACACTAAAAATTGCTTGCAGATAAAGGAAGCCCATACTTAGCTATCTCATGTGAAGCTGGTCGTGTTAATGATCCGTCGCGCCGCAACGTTCACTGGCCATGTAGTTTCATTTTTCAGGATGCCAGGTGAGGCTGAAGCTCTAGGAGAGCTCGCTGGCATACCTTTGACCTATCAAAAACCCAGAGACCACAGATGCGACTTGGGGTATACTTGGTTACAGAGACTCGAGAGAGGTGGTGAACATGTCACAGTGGCCATGACTATGTAGTTGACTGCAAGCCATGGTGACGGCGTCTTATCACCCGCATCAAGTCAACTCAGAGACGCCCGGCAGTTCTCCATCTCTGCGCTCTCACACAACACGCATATATACGCAGGTAATCGTTAAGTTGTAAGCACGATCCCTACTCACAAAAATATACTACTCTTTCCACTGAATTCCACTGAAGAGCTGTCAATCATGACGGCAGTGGCCACTGATTCTATCTGCCCAATAGTACTCGCCTGGGCTTGTCTAGACATACAAGGCGAGATCTTTGACCAATGCCTCCCAAATGGATCAGTCACGGGATATACGACCTGGACGTAGAAGGACAGAAGATGTGTATACGCTCGTTTGCCTCGTGTGCTCGTGCCTGGTACTATGGAAAGTGGTCGATACATTGATATCGTCCTCGAGAGCTTGCTAACCTTCGGGCACTCTCAAACGCAAGAACGCTTCGTATGTACACTCCTCTGCCAATTAATGACTCAGGTATGTAGTAGTAATTCATGAACGGGGATGAGTGGTGTCGGCGCTTGAGCCACCACGCATGAATAACGTTGACGATGGAGCGGATGCGGCGCGGGGAACAAGGTCATGTTCTTGCATGTCTCAATGCTACGGTATGTATGTATGATGGTGAAAAGCGAACTCGGCAGTCTATCAGTATGCACATTCTCAGCCTGTGAGCGTATCAGTCAAAGCGGAGTTGTCTACTTCCATCTCCGCTCATTCCAGTTCAATCTTTGCTGTCGTTCCACCACCTCCCATACACTATGCCGCCCCCGGTTGTTGATCTTTCTCATAGCCTCGATGCTTCCACACAAGTATACCCAGGAGATCCTACGTTCAGCTACTGTCCGACCATGACGGTTGCAGAAGACGGGATGAACGTGCAGGCCATTTCCATGGGTTCTCATACAGGAACTCATGTCGACGCACCGTACCATTTCTGCGATAATGGACTGACGATCGACCAGATTCCGCTGTCTACCTTCGTGGGGAACGCAGTGGTTGTGGATGTCAGTGCGAAGCTATCAAAGGACACGATTACTTGGACCGACATATCGGAACACGAGGAGGTCATTCGGCAGAAGGCCTCTCTCGACGAGGGCGTCTTTATCTTCCTGCGCACTGGCTGGTCCAAATACTGGGGCTCTGAGGAGTACTACCACCACCCCTTCCTCATGCCTGATGCTGCGAAGAGGCTGTTGGAACTCGGCGTTAAATTGATCGGCGTCGACACATTCAGTCCGGACGAGACACGGGTAGATGGCTCCATTCCTGACTTCGGCGTACATGAAGTCGTGCTTGGGGCAGGCGCTATACTTGCCGAGAACCTGACCAACCTTGAAGCCATCCAGAGCGGTGACTGGCTCGTGAGCCTCGTGCCGCTCAAACTTGGTGGCTGTGATGGCTCTCCAGTGCGTGCCTATGCGTGGAGGTCCGACAGTACTCCTCGGCATCTTTGAGGTGATGCAGGTATGTATAAAAACTCACAACTGTAACCCGCGCGTGAGGCTGATCCTATAGCTCTGTCGCAGCGTCCGAGTACCGCCCATACTTGGACGATGCCTGTTCCATACATGCGCCAACGACATTTGCATAATGAACGTAACCCTGTCAGACGATGCCGCGGGTCTCTGCGTTAACACAAACCGCTCGATCTAATCATGAAACGCGCCGGGCCGTCAGCTCCGGCCCCCGCTTTCAGAGGTACATATACATACGCTGTCCTCCATCGTGTCTCATAGTGTTTCTTCACTTGCCGTACGCCCTCTACGTATCGTCCAGAAGACATGTCCTCGACCCTCCGCACCGTCATCGATCTCACCCATCGTCTCGTCTCCGGCGAGGTGCCCGCCTGCAACGGTCACCCATGCTACCGCGCTTCGTTGGACTTCAGCCTCGCCAAGGGCGACTTTGCCAATGTTCATGCCCTGACGCTCGGAACGCACACCGGCACACACCTTGATGCCCCATACCATTTCTTCGCCGACGGCGCTACCGTTGACCGCCTCGACCTCGCCCTCCTGGCTAACGCTCCTGCTGTAATTGCCGACGTCCGGCATCGAGGCGCACATCACCGCATCAGTTGGGATGACCTCGCGGGCGCAATGGGGGAGGTCAGACGACGCAAGGCACGGGTCTTACTCCTTTGCACTGGATGGTCCAGGAACTGGGCGCAGCCAAATTATAGAGAGCATCCATACTTAGACGCGGAGGCTGCGCGGAAGATCCTCGAACTGGGCGTTAAGGTCCTTGGGCTCGACACGATGAGCCCTGACGAAGTCACGCCCGAAAAGGAGGGCGCCGACGTGCATCGCGTTGTGCTTGGGAATGGGGGGATCATTGTGGAAAATATGGCGAGGTTGGACGAATTGGTGGAAAGTGGGTGGAAGAACGTGACAGTCAGTTTGTTGCCCCTTAGCCTCGATGGGTGTGATGGAAGTCCTCTTCGTGCCGTTGCGTGGGATGGTGCTGAATGAGAGATGCGGCTGACATATTCACTGTCAGCAGCGATGTACTTGACCTTGCGGTATTAAGAGAACATTTCGGGTGACAGAGATCAGCTCGTTGACTTCGTGAACAGAACATGGTAGATACTTATACAGGATGCTTATCCCTCTTCTCTCGATAGAACCTACCCATCTCCTTCATAGCCTGTCCAAAGCTCTCCGTGATCACTGTTCCAGACTCGATCCACTTGGGCAGCTTCCCTCGAATCCGCGGTGATGCATACCGACAGTCCACCAACACGAGCGCTGCCCAGTCTCCACGATGTCGTATCGCACGCCCTGGTCATGGTCAATGCCAACCAGAAAGAAAACCTTCAGCCACACTGCCGCTGCGTCCCAAAACACAAACCAGCACCAACCGATACTCTGGTTAACCGCATTCATGCACATGTTCTCGTACAGCTCCGTCCCCGCATCCTTCGCCCCCGGGGGCTTCTTGCCTCCAGCAGCGAGCCGTCGCTGCTCGACTTTGTTCACGTAGTTCATGCGCTCTTTCAGCTCGGGCGACCCGAGATTCGCAAAGGGCAGTCCGACGATAATGACGGCTCGGGCGAGGTCATCTGTGAAGTTCAGACCCTCGGACAGCTTCGCCCCGACCACGGCAAAGAGGAGTGCGCCTCGCTTCTTACTGTCTGAAGCGGGGTTGTTCTGCGAACGAACGCAATCGTCAATTCGACTCGTTAGTGTGGAGGAGAACTGAGGAAGTGCGCACCGAGTCGTTGATTTGTGAAGCGTAGTCGCGGAGGACCGTCTCTACCTGTGTGCTCTCCTGCGGCTCTGAGAAGACCTATGGGTGCATTCAGTCGTAGAACGAGGCAACCGTGAACGTGATGGCATACCTTCTTCTTCGCATTGAGCTTCTCTAGCACCCCGCTTGCCCTCCACTTCTCCAACACCATGTGCAGGAAGCCGTAGGAGGGCACAAACACGACCATACCGCCCGGCACGATGCTTGCGAAGTTGAGCAGAATCTGACCAAGCTCCGCGAGCTGCACCGAGGTCAGTGCCGAAGATCATACTGAGTCACGTACAGATACGCCTACCAGGCTGTCATCGCCACGCTGCTGGAACTTGAACTGCAGCTCCCCGCCACGCGGGCCTTTCCGTAGTACCAGAGTCTGGAGGTTCGACTCGGGGATGATATGTCCGCAAGAGAAGGTTACGAGTCGTTCATGGGGGAGGCTGGAGAATAGCTGGTTCACGACGTCTGACATCTGTGCTCGATGGCGTCAACTCTATTCGTTCGAAGCATTGTGACGCGGGGAACGCACTGGGGACATTGTCCCTCCGGCGAGGATCACGGATCGGGCACTCTCGACTACCTCTTGGAAGTACGTCGCGGGGTTGAGGTGCTGGTACTTGATCTCCACTTGGTTGTCCACCATGCTGAGCGTAACGCGTCCATCTGTACACGCCATTTGAGGCAATGATACTCTTCAACCATCAGACGACCTCACCATCACTTGATGCTGTAAGCGCAACAATCAAGCTCTCGACTGAGTGCAAAGGCGGTGTGGTATTGGCAAGACGTGCAAGCTTGGCGAGTTTGGCGGTGTCTGGAGCATGTCAAAAAGACGGCTGACAACACGGGGAAGGTCAGGCGTACCTTGTCCTGCGGCCTTCTCGAGTTCCTTCACTGAGTATCCAGATATCTTGCGCGCAATCTGTGTCGAGGGATCAGCGTCAGCAGGCACCCTGCCTCAGCGGCGCTCGTACCTTGCTCTCCCTCAGATACTTCTCAATTTCCAACAAGTTGACGCCTTCGGCCTTCCTCCCTAGTTTCTGCATGAGCTCGCCGCTTGTCATGACCTCTACGTCGGGGGCATTTTTCCTCTGCTGCGTAGTGGCCTTCAGCTGCTGCTCCTCGCGCCACTCCTCTGCGTACTTGGCGAGCGCATCCAGCAGGTTCATCAGCCGTTTGAGGTGGAGAGAATGGATTGTCGAGAGTCGGTTTCGGAAGCGAGATAGGTAGATCGAGAGTTGATGCCGAGCGGCAGATAAGATCCGCGAAGACAGGCGTGATGTTGAGAGTGACAAGAGGGTGGACGTCAGATCTGTCGGTGTGTGTAAGTCGGACGTTGGGGGATGGATACACGCGGTACGTACTGTGACCTTCGTCGATGATGACGACTTGATCTGTGAGGTCTATTCCGAGCGCTTCGCGCGCCGTCTTTTGTAGGAGTAGGTTGTATGGGAGTAGGACGAGCTGACACAGAGAGTGAGCATCAGAGTGTGATAGAGGAACGAGGCTCACCTGCGCTTGCGGGATAGCTCTCCTTGAACCAAAATATGGACAAGTATCTGCAGCTTGTCCTGTTTGAAACAAATCTTCTATGTCCTTCGGCGTTGCCTTGGATCACTGTTAGGCCGTATACTTGGAATTACGAGGACAAACGAACTAAAATTTGATCGTGTAGATCAAGCATTCGTGTCTCCTCTTCGACTGTGGGAAGGTGAGGACATCGTTTCTTTCCTTTCTCTGGACCATTGGTTGTTTCATGAGAATCCATGGAGGAAGCCGACAAAAGGAACCGCCTACCGCCAAGCATCTGTCGACACGCTTCGTCCAGATCGCCAGCCTTCTCTCGGAGGCGCTCGTGTATACACAACTGTTTGCGTGATCCTAACGAGACTGCTCTTGGACCACTACCTTCGCCTTCCGACAAGTCGAAGCCATCGAGGGCGGATGCTGAACGCTTGCCCTGTTGTATGTGGTTGAGTTGCTTGTCGTCAGACGGAACGGCAACGTTGAGCTTGAGCTTGAGCTTCTGGAGTTCGTGCAGGACCTGCGATAGCTGGGAGTGTGTTCTCGACGCGTAGTAGATCTTGGTGCAAGTCGGTTCCTTATCTCCATCCTGTGATGACGTTCCTTGCTGGAGTCTACGCTTGATTAGAAGCTTGACATATAGGAGGAGTAGAGGAGACCGCCCACTTTCTCATGAGTGCGAGGACAACAGGTGATATGTTACTCTGACTTTCAGCATCTCCTTCTGAATTGGGAAGAAAGAGCGCGTCCTCGTCACCGTCATTGTCTATAGATTCAATGTCGGGTGAGAGTCGCTGCGGTCACAGTCAGAGCGGCCACAGATGCATGAAGTACAATGCGCAGCCTACTGGCTTCTTCCTCACGTGCCCTCGCGCAAGCTTCCGTAAATGAGCTTCGCGCTTCCGTGCGGTCGCGAGACGTTCTGCGCACTCGAGTTCTTCGGCTTCGAGTTGCCGGCGTCGGCGATCCATCGTCTGCGCGGTCACCCAGTCTGGGGCGGCAGTGTCTCCTTGAAGATCCAACAACTTCCCCTTGCGCGCTCGATCCTGCTCGTCCTTGAGCCAAGTAAGTGAGGCGCAAAGTAGACTCAAAGTTTTCCCCTAAGCGCGACAGCCACAGACAGTCAGTCGAAAAGCTTCGTATTGGTGCGAGAGGAATACGCACTGTTCCTGTGGGGCTTTCCATGATGGCGACTTTTCTGTCTTCGATCGAGGCGAAGACTTGTCGCATGAGGTCTGCCTGGATGTCGTATGGTTTGAACGGAAACGCGGGAAACTCATGAGGTGTAGATAGCTTAAGTTCCATGTTTGGTCCCTCGCGTCAAGTTGAAGATGGTTAGCCTTCAAGTTGTGGTGGTTGTTGCTGGCAGAGACGCGGAGACGTGTGTGACAAACCGCGTTGAGTATGTGACCATACGCGTTAGTGTGTCTATGGGCGCTTCAAGGCTTGCCAGATCAGTGTCCTCGACTCCAAAGCAATACTGATTACCTTATATGTTAGAAAGTAACGGTTTCCTCTGTTTCTCTTACCAACTGACACATTGCACAGAACTTCATTATCCCTATTCAACGATGGGATAAGCGAAAGAAATAACAATTAGCAGGGCCATCTCTCCAACGATCCCGAAGATTTCCAGTCCGAGCTGTCAGTGGTAGTTCGTCTCAACATGGAGTATGCCAATGGGCAATGAAGAAGTACAACTGACTCCGTTTACATGGACTACGAAGACAGCTGATTGCTCATAGCGCTCATCACTAGGCTCCTCATGCAATATCAAACGGCTCAGAGCGATCGATCTTTCAAAATGGGTCCAGTGGTGTACACTCACATTATATAGCTGTACCTGACTTCTTAAGCGATCGATCTTTCAAAATGGCTTGGGTCCAGTGGTATACACTCACATATATAGCTGTACCTGACTCCTTAAAATTTGCGACCGTATTGAGGCAGAAGTCGGACTAAAGTTCTCATGCTAGGAAGGCATTTTTGAGCGCAGGTTCGGAAAACTTACGTGCACCCTGCCAAGCCCGCTAGTGTTCAGTATTCAGTGCTGAAGAGATGAAGAGGCGGCGCAAGTACGTTGAAGCTACTGTCGACGATCTCAACCTGGCACAACAACGCCCTCAAACGTGTCAACTGGGTGAGTGCAACTAAAGTTATAAGGCACGTATCAATGAGGCCCCGAATGAATATGACTAGTGTCAAAAGTGTAGCCTACCACGAAGGCGGCGTGGAGGCCAGTCAGTATGGACGCTTGCCAACGTTGGGACTCGGAAGCCCCCCACCATTCCGAGACGGCCACTATGGGCTTGCCGGGCGACGACATGCAACTGGAAGGTCTTGCGCTAACTCTGCCTGCGTTATGGACGCCTAGTATACGATATGCTCCGGGCTGTATCCAATATGTCTATCCGAGTACGTGTTCCAACCTCACGACGCGCTTGAATTACATGACGAGATATAGGGCCGACTAGCAGTATGTCACTCGCAGAACTAAAGTATACATTCGCATACTGCGCATGCTGATGATTGCGCAGGATCGAAACGTGACCGCTGGATATGTACCCTCGCTCACAAGGAACGGATTATGACGTTTATATGCCAGGTCCAACTATCCCATCATCTCGACGCATGAGCGGTGCGTGAGTGTTACATGGTCCCCCTGCATCGACTGCCCAAGCGAAGATCTCATGGAGTTCATGAACTTGTACTAGGGCAAGAACAAGCTCGTCGTCGTCCCTGCAGGAGAGCAAATCCCGCATCTTCTTGGGTCACGACCGCGGTGCACCTAAGTTTGAAGAGCCTGTGCTCATGCGTTTCAATCACGCCAACACACAGACAGTGGAGAACAAGTCACTTCTTAGAGTGTGGCCCAGACCGTCCGGAGGCACTGGAGGCACTAAGATCACAATGCGAGGCCTGCACGCACAGTTACGTTATCTATGTTGTGTGTTCATGTTCGCTTTGTCGCCTCCCATAAAGCCCGCATCCTGCCGCTTTCCTGAGATCCCATAGACTCTTCTGCAGGGGGCGCGTTTCTCTTCCCTTCTTAATTACCTCCCCTGGCTCTGGAGCGGCCGTTGGTCTCGGATGACAGTGTGCCTCTTCTGTGGTTAAATTTACAGGTACGCTGCTTCGCATCTACTTACGCAACCCGGAATGAAATTCTAAGATACGGTCGTAACAGCCAGCCTAACCACAATCCTTTTAGTCCACCCACGAGTCCTCAATTTGTACCACGGTTACCATGAGACAGGAACGCTCGAAAAAGTCCGTCGACCCTCTCGCGTCGAAGAAGAAGTCCCGGCGAAAACAGCAAAATAAGAATGAACATAAAAGACCGCCCAATCAATACATGTTGTTCCTTGCGGACTACCGTCGGGATCGCGTGAACGTCGATTTCGAGGGCAAGCAAGACCAAAGGAAGGTTACGAAGCACGTTGCAGGACTGTGGAACGAGATGCCCGAGGAACAGAAGGAACTCTATATAGCTCAAGCTTCTGAGCTCAAGGTGCGACACGAGCGAGCTGAACAGCTCAGGAGACAGCAAGCGATATGGAATCGGTATGTCGCTAGTGTGGCTGAGGCGGTTGGAAGAGGAGAGGGGGCGCATTCGGCGGGCGCGGCAGCTGCGTATCCTACACCAAGGCCGACGCCCACTGCAACCCCTGGGGCATCGTTCACAATCCCGTCTTCCTCTTCTCTTCCGGCACTATGTGCTCCTCCCCTCGGGGTAGACCAAGGCGTCTCTTCTCTTCAATATCTGTTATGTACCACCGAGGCCCCATTGTTCGCCGGTACACCTGGAGCATCCACCCCCGCTCCCGCTCCCGCGCGTCGGACTGGTGTTCCTCTCGCCCGCTCAGATCCTGCAGCATCTCGCGCCCGCAATCCGCCTGCCGCATTGAGCGTTCCGCTACGTGCAGCTTCTCTCATGGACCCACGCGTACAGGCTCCCACACATGCCCTTCCTCGTAACGTTGTCCCCAACTTCCTCCCTCCCCCTGTTCCAACGCCCGTTGCCAACAATTATTCCCAGGGCCTCCCTCATCAACTCTACGACATGCGCCGGGACATCTCCGAGTCACCTGCGTTCGCGCAGGCCCACCGCTACCGGGCTCAGGGAGATCCAACCCGCATGGCAGAGGTTAACCGTGCGAGTAGGGCGTCGTCAACGCGAACAAACGTCGCTGTGCCTCTTCCTGTCAATCATCTTGGGGGGCCTTCCGCACCTCAAGTCACACCTCATACCCAATTCCACGCCGGACCAGACCAGACCTCGAACGCATACGCAGCCACCGACATCCGCCCATACAACTTCAACGTCGGTGCCCACTCTACCCATGCTCAAGCTCGCAACACCTATACCGCGCTCTATCCCTGGCAGCATCCAACCGGGATGGTTGCAGGGGACCCACCGGCGTACGATGCGGCATTGCTCCAGTCACAGCCACACCGTGTCGAGCTCCCAACTGACAATCTGAACCCGTGGGACCACTGGAACGCCTCAGATGCGAACACTACCCAGACCTACATAGACGTGCATGACCCTGTTCTTGCCCCTTCCCTATTTGCTCCTGCTCTGTACATGCCTCACGACGCAGGAGAAATCGCTCAGGGCGGCAGCTCCTGGGGTACGTTCCCTGACATCCGATCTGAGACAGCTCACCACGCCGGGGATGGACTCACGGGCGGATGGCTCGATCCAAGCAACTATGTAGTACCGCTCCAGCCGCAGCTCCATAACACCTCCATCCTCAATGCTCCCGAGTTCGATGCGACCGCTATGACCGCCGCCGCCCAGCCCGCCGGAGATCACTCTCAGCCCGTCGGGCACGTGGACACGAGCGTTCCCTTCCAGACTTTCTCCGGCGGTTCCTCCGAGTCTGCACCTTCGCAGGGTGCCGGCGGTCTTCACTGGGACAGCGGCACTCAGGCTGGCGCGGACGTCGTTGCGCCTTCCGCTGAGCAATCTGAACCCGACTCCGTCCCTCGTGCCAGTGAATTAGCAGCTGTAGACGGCAATTCTTGGGACACGTACACCGCTGACATGCATTCATCAGCGTTGTACTTCGACGAGGCTTATGACTCGTTGTTTGAGTACTTGAATGACGAGTATCAGGCGCCGGGAGGGGATGCCCATGAGACGTGAGGTGTCGGCTATTGCTTTCATCTCGTTCTATGTTCGCCGTGCATGATGTTGTTGGAATGCACTCCGTGTACTTATAGATACTTATACTGCCAGGGGGGCCATTATATTATCAACTCATCCCTTCCATTCCCTCTGCTGGTGATATATCGTTTGGGGACTCACTGCACGGTGTTATAGTCAGCAGGCTAACACAAGAGTTGGGATGAACGAGACGGGACGAGAGATGCAAGTTACGAGACGTGAGAGTGGAGCTCGGATGCGAAGTTTCGAGGGGCCGAAGGTACAAGTTGATTCACCAGAGGAGCTGGCGTCAAAGTGTAGTAGGTTATAAACATGACAGAGATCAAACGGAGGCACCAATGAGTTTTAGAGCTCAGAATTAAGTGTGCAAGTGCAAAGACGAAGTCCAGAATCCAGAATAAGTAGTTCAAGTTTGTGAGCGTCAACGTATCTACGGTTGAAGGCCCATCACTAGGAGTCTAGGACACCACCGGGGATACATACACTACTTGCGCCAATTGCTTCTTATACCACATATGTATCAATTACTATTACCTGCTTATGAATAACACTATGGATGCATAGCTGCACTGGCCATGGTGTAGGAATTTGCCCAGACGCCATGTTCCGAGTCGGATTCGGACCCTATCGCTCATACACACTGAAGACACATTTGACTTCTCTAGTACAGAGGACTACAGCCTCTCACACAAGCCCGCTGCGTCATCGGCACAACAACCAAGCTCTTTGACAGACAGTCAGCTCTGCCAGTGCCATACTGCACGAAACGACCTGTGGCCTCGACAAAGTCCAAAATAACGGAGCGCGGTACCCAAGCGTGCTGCGCAACGAGGGGGCCCTTGACTGCCAGTCGCAGGGTATGTCGAGCTTCAAGAACTGAGGATTGCAACGTCACACTGTGGCAGACCAGGAGAGACCTCATCCTGGTCAGATCAGCCGTATGTGAGTCGTCAATATACACTCATATATTGACGGGAAACCGTAGACAACATGCGTCCCTAATCAAAGAGATTACATGTATGTATACGTCCTGGGGTAATTGATTTGTCAAGACGAGAGCCGGCGCAAGGTGCAGCCAGGCAAACAGAATACGATGAGCTCAAAGTGAGCTTTGCGTCGCCGGGTGGCAGGGTGCAACAGATATACTGTATTGTGGCGGCGGTCATGGCATGATACTGCATGCGACGGTCACGGCCATTCCTGCAAGGCGCCATACGCATGTCAGACGGTCGGTGTGTGGGATTTGAAAGTGTGGGAGTTACTCACAAGGGACAATGGGTCACGGACGACGAGAATGTCGACGGCGGGAGCACTGGATGCAACGAGACTGAAGGACGTGGCGAGTCCTTCCCTGGCAAATGTCAAGCAAGCGACACGATTCAGTGAGTGTCTGGGACGGAGGAGGACTTAGGCCTAGGGGACTATGGAACATACTGAAGATATCTGGGTTCCCTCTGGCGCTTCGGGGCCAGAGTCCATTGGGGAATCAGGGGAGGCCTCGCGCTGGCTTTATACCCCGACCGGCTGGCCGGGCCACTGGTCCGAACGTGCTGCGGCAGTGCGGCCGAGAACACGATCGAAGCTATGGAAGAGAATGGAAGGTTGTCCATCTCGTGCTAATCCGGACTCATCACCGTGGGATCATTGCACGGCTAGAGCCGAGATGGGCCGAGTGGAATTTTTGAGCCGTCACACCACACCATGAACATATTATTCCGATTTGTCCCGTGTCACAAGAGACCCAGGAATCATGAATGTTCACATTTTTGATGTCACATGTCCACCCCCATGAATATTAGGTCGAAATGGTACAGTACTTTTCGTAACATGGTCTCACATAGGGAGTCCTGTTGTATGAGGCAACTTATGGATCCAATAGCTTCTACAAACATCAAGAAGTACAAACAACAGATACTGCTCGCCCACGCCCACCAGATCCTCATAGGTAGGTCATTGGAGACTTAGTACTACTGTCCTCGAGTGTACATTCGAATTACGCCACGTTCGATACTGACAGCATGTAGTCAGCAATCATCCTCTATCTGCGACGATGAACTTACCGTTGCTTGACGAGCATCGTGACACCTTGATTCACGAAGCCCTTGAGGATCTGCGCTCCCAGTG
>KN050087.1:24503-36232 GCA_000743315.1 Lignosus rhinocerotis TM02 | reverse complement strand
TGGTACAACCCCGCCCACCCGCCCGCCCTTACCGCAGCAGCCCACACGTCCGTCATGGACGGCGCCCGCACTCTCTTCCCGTCCTTTCCTGCCCCCGAGTGCGCAGCCTGGACACGAACCTTTGCCAGAAGGAGCGGATAGAGAAGCGTGAGAGCAAGCGCGTTCGCGGACGCTCCGCTGAGGAACGCGCTGGCAGCGTGCTGGCGCAAGGACGGCGCTTTCCAGGGCAGGCGGAGCCGGCTCAGCAGCTGATAGAGCAGGAGAGTAAGTGCGGGTGTGAGACATAGTGGGAGAGTCGGTCGGAAGCCTGCGATTGGCGTGATATATGAGTGTAACACGCAAGTGAGAGGACCCGAACATCATATTCTAAACATACCTGACCAGAAACCAGAAAGGCCGTCCTCCGAATAAATGGTTCGCGCCACCTCTGCGAAGGTCGGTGATACCCTTGTGTCCCTGACGGGCGACCGCGAGGATGATGCGCTTCCTGTATCGCTGTCACGATCATCTTCATCAACTGTTTGCAGGCGAACTGTGACAACGTTGAGAGGAGTCGATACAGCGCGACTCGCTACACCTGCCACAAATCCCACGGCCAACTCTGTAGGTACTCCTAGCATGACGGGCTTTGTAGGAGCAGTCAGCGCGGTCTTGAGGGTGTTGAGCAACGGCGCGTTCGAAGAGGCGCGTCTTCGAGCTATTAACGCGTGCAGAAGGGTGTAGAAGTAGAAGTACAAGAAGCTGGGAGTCGTAAATGACGCATTCAGGCGTAGATAGAGTTATGGATGCGCACTTTGAGACAATTGTCGACGCGGTGTCCGCTCCAAGCCCGTCATACAATCCCGCTAGGCCCTCTGTGCGCAGGATGTGCCTCAGAAGACGAACCGCGCCGCGAACGCCTTGCAGTCTCCGTGAGGTCGTAATTTGAAGTTTTGTCGCAACAAGATCGAGAGGATAAGACACCGCGTTAGCTGCGGCACTGCCGAGTGCACCTGAGCATGCTTGGACAAGAGGTGGAAGAGCTGAAGTCATTGCGCGCGCCGGTAAAACGAGAACTTGACACAACAATAACGACGCGGGCTATTTAATGAGCTGAAGACGAGTAACCAGTAGCGTATTCTGAGAACATGGAACGACAGAGGACGACAGAGGCGTCTTGAGACAACTTATAACTTCTTGATGGCCCTCATGCGCAAGTACTGTTCACGGCTATGACGTAGGTTGTGTCATCACGTGTTTCCCTGTGGTGACAGTCACGAGTCGTGACGAAAGAATCCGTCACGTGCATGACTAGCTATGTGTCTCGACAGAACGCCAAGTTCTAGTGAGATATTGAACCAGCCTTGCACTATATGTTAGAGGGGGTACGAAAGAGCTCAAAGCTCAAACTCTTGAGGGCAACCAACCTTGAGTTACCAGAGACATACGGAGGCAGTCATATGACTCATATCCATCATGCTTCCAGCGCTTACCCCGCGCTGAAACTCCAGATTCGGAATCCCGAACGAGCGTGCACCCTCCTTGTCATTGTCAATCGCAAGCACCCCACGCATACACACTCATGAGTATCGCACACGGCGTTCGAAAAGCTGCGGTTATTGGTGCAGGCCAGATGGGTACGTTGCAACTCAATCAACGCAGCGGCATTCGTTCTGACCCCCGCGTATGTGTGTGCAGGCCTGGGCATCGCGTTCGTGTCGGCCGTCCACGCGAAGGTCCCCGTGTTGCTGCATGACAGATCGCCTGCGCAGATCAAGTCGGGTCTTGCGCTTATGGAAAAGATCCTCGCTAAGGACGTCTCGAAGGGCAAGCTCACCTCGGAGGCCGCTAAGGAGGCTCGGGATCGCGTCACGGTCGTGGAAGGTATCAAGAACTTCCAGGATGCAGATTTGGTCATTGAGGTGAGTTGGTCCTCTGTCACTTATACACTAAGTGCAGCAGGAAGGAGGAGGTTGTATTAAAACCCACCAGTCACATCTTGAAAGAGTAGCGGAGCACAAACGTTTGCGTCTTTGTACACGCGTTCATTGATGGTGTCTGTGAAAGCGTGTACGTGGGACACCCCCCGTCTGCCGCAGTGCGTGCGCAGTGAGAGTTCCATTTGAGAACATAGCATGCCTCGAGTATGGCTTCTTTGGCTACCTGCACCCTCATTTCGGGTATCCCACACGTTCCGATTTGTCTGGCGAGTGCGCCCGTCCTTCTTCGCAATACGGAGAGTCTTCGCGCCTCGCAGCATGATATACGATCTAGGACCCTTCTACCCTAGCGAGCGTACCCCGCCGGCGCCCTTGACTGAGCCCCAGGTTGCCACTCAATGCATAGTGATGTGGTGCACGTCATGTCCTATGCCCTCATAAATCCCCCTTTCGTCGTGTGCCCGCAACTTCCCTTTCGTCAGAGGAAATTCTCTTTGTGAACATAATGGCAAGTAGCGAGGAATGGCAGTGTCAATAGAGCACCTATTCTGAAGTCGCGCAGCACCTAAGCGTCGATTGCCACGTCCTTGACGGTCATTTCCAGTTCCTATGACACACTACACGCCCCATGCCTTACGTCTGACACTGCTATCCGTTTCCGAATCGTTGATGGTCCACACAGGCTGTGTCAGAGAACCTAGCGATCAAGGAAAATATCTTCCGGTCACTCGCTGCGGAGCTGTCTCCAAAAACCATCCTGGCCACCAACACGTCTTCGATCAGCATCACAAAGATCGCAGCGACGACAATTCCGGAAGGAAAGACGGCCTCAGACCCAGAAGGCAAGGATAGCGCGTCAAGAGTCGTCGGCTTGCACTTCTTCAACCCTGTCCCTGTGATGGTGCGCCAATTGTGCTGCGAGTCTTATCATCACTGCTGAATTGAAGAACCGCAACGCTGCCACCTCGCCTCCGCAGAAACTCGTGGAGCTGATTGCTGCCACACAAACCTCAGCAGAGACCTTTGATCGTGCCCGTGCATATGCGATCGCATGTGGTAAAGGTGCGCACTATCTATATCTCTTTTTCTCCATTGCGGTATGCTGTCCGTATGGACTTTTCACCCTCGTTTCACCATCGGTCCTACCACAAGGCTACCTCGCTAACTGAGTTTCGCTTCCGTCCGTGGTTCAGAGGTGACTTCTTCGAAGGACGTCCCTGGATTCGTGGCCAACGGCCTGTTGATGCCCTTCATCAACGAGGTTTGTGTTCACATTTGAGTCTAACTCGCGTGCGCGCCATGCTGACGGACAATATCGATGTGGTCAGGCCATCATGATGTTGGAGAGGGTACGCTTGTCCTTGATGGCCCACTGTGTTGTGGCTGAATAGATGGCACAGGGTGTTGCGACGCGAGATGATATCGACAAGACACTCAAGCTGGGCATGAACCACCCAATGGGCCCTCTGCAACTAGGTGCGTTGCTCGCGATCTTGCTCTCGATCTAGTGATATGCTAACGATCGATCTTCCAGCGGATTTGTACGTCCCTTTCCCTACGCAAACTGTGCTTCTACCGCATAACTCATCTCCGACAATTGTCTATCACCCGTTCATTCATCACTACTGCTTCCCGCCCTCCTCGACACCCTGAACCTGACACATTCGTGCCGTGAACACGGCTCGCCCCCCGATATCCCGAACACTGCTGCGCGCACACGTACACAAAAGTGAACACGGCTCGCCCCCCGACATCCCGAACACTGCTGCGCACACACGTACACAAAAACTCCGACTCCTTGACGTTACGGAAAATTTTGCGGCCTCGTCTGATCCTGCGTGCGTCCCTCCATTCTTTTTATTTCTCTGTTGCCCATTATTATACACGGCCATGTTGCACACGTGCACGCTCATGGTCGATGTGCTCGTGGACTCGCACCTTGACTGTGCGTGCGGTGCACGATGCTGTCATCATCATAACAGCATCGGGCTGGATACATGCTTGGCGATCCAGCAGACAATATACCACGGCACGGGGGACTCGAAGTACCGCCCAAGCGTCCTCCTGGAGCGCATGGTAGATGCGCAGTGGTACGGCAAGAAGAGCGGGAAGGGCTTCTATGACTACTCGAAAGAGTAATGGGCACGCGAGGCGCTCTTGCGATCACAGGACGTTGAATGGCACCCCATAATGATCTTTACGCCATCGTCCGTCGTGTCAAGTCGGGGGTACGGTCTGACCGTTCCGTCAGTCCTCACCTATGACTAGAGGATCCGGTGTCGAGGCGCTAGTGTCGGTGAACCCTCAGTCTCAGTCAGTTACTCTTAATTTCCCTGCGCGATTCTAGACCTTCCGAAGGATCCTTCGGGACCCGGTGCTCGAGCGGCCAGCATACTCGTCGACGTGGACGGCCGTGGTTCGCTCCAGAGATCACCCCATGTGAGGTCGCGTGACGGTGCACCGTGGACGCGGGGTGTGGCGGTCTGGTGACCGTCCCGTCCACCCAGTCGCCCGCTCTACCTACACAGACCTCGAGCTCTCTCACGCGCCCACACTGTCGCAGAGCGCGATGCGTTGGTTGTGCGCCGACGCGCGAGAAAGAAAGTTGAACCACACACGCGGCGCGAACAAGAACCAAGGGGCTCGTGCCTCCGTGCCGGTGGCAACACAGGCAGTTGCCGGCATGAACGGTCCCACCCGCATTCAGGCGCGGAAGCGTGTCAATGCAACACTGTTGATCTGTGCTTCTGTCCGTCGTTCGTTGGCGCTTCTTCGGACTTAGGTGTAGGGGGTGCGCACGTAAACTCCGCGCTTCTGCGTCCCTTGGGGGCGGCGGTGCGGGACGCGTACCGTTGCCGGGCAATGTTTGTATTGGCGCGTTGACGTTGGAAGTGATACAATGCATTGCCATGCGCTTCGTTTAATCTCCAAAGCACTTCCTGATTTGGGTGAGGTAGTTTAAGAGTTGCTTGCTTTCTCAGGCTGATGGTGCAGGTCGCCCGATTCATGGGTCTGGACCTTGGAGCTGCGCGTGTTGAATAATTTTGAATGCTCAATGATGATGACTCCTGGGGCTCATTGTCCCTCGGAGCGTACAGAGTTATGCGGGACTGACGCAAGGGTCCATCGATAGTCAATTCCAAGCATCTTTGGCGCTATGCACGGGTGAGATGCTCGGCATCCTGTCTAACAATGTTTCAGGGGTCCTCGTCAACGACCTTCATCTCCCTCCATCGTCACTGTGAGGTCAAGGGTATGTAGTTGACACCGCATCGGCCGCTGCATTGATCGTCCTTCTAGACGGACGAAGCTCGGCTGCGAACAGCACAGCTGCTTCTGCTATTGCTCTGCATTCCCCTTCCCCTCTCCAATATTGCCATGGACGCAAGTTTGTGGCGCATCATCTTCCACACAATCCCTTTATCATCGGCGTCGCGCGAGGCGGACAGCGTCGCTGAGTTCTCGCAACGGGCTGGGGCTTCTGCCGCTTGCTGCAATGACATTCTCACACCATCCCCAGGCTACGGGTGTACGGTGCGGAGTCCTGCACGTCCCCTACGCACACACGCGCGCGGACTCGGACCGACAAGCAGAGGCGCGCGCGTGCATGGCCGCAACGAGGCAGCTTTTGCCCGGAGATCGCAACCACGTCGCGCCCAGGGTCTGCCCATCCCGTGCGCAATTCTGGGAGCGTCGAGAAGCGCGGTCGCCATTCGTGGCCTCGCGTGTGGCCCGTTCGATCGCCGTCCGTGATTCCGTTCCGATGCCACCTCTCTCCCCCTCCTTTCGTTCTCCAGCCTCTCGCCACTCGGTGGATCAGAACGGAGTGGGAGATGGGGGCCCCAATGGGGCAGCTGTGTTGGACCAGAAGGGCAGATGCTCTGATTGGATGGACAGACACGACTTTCTTGACGGCCGCGCTGATCACACGACGCCGGCTCGTGTCCCTCGCTCCGTCGCGAACTAGGTGGACGAGGGCCGACCCTGTGAGGCTCACCCTAGCTACATGCAAGCGGCAAGTGGTGGGAGGGAGATGGGAAGTAGGTGGGGCTGCGTAGACTGACGGGAGATTGGATGGGGATGGACGCGTCCGCGGCTTCTTCCTGCTTCTGCCAAGATAGGCGTCGACGCGGATGGCGGAAATGGGAATCCGGATCGGTGCAGACTGCGAGGGCCCCGGGAGGTTGGTGCTGCCCCTGCGTCTCTGCCTTCGTGGTTCGCGGACGTGATCGGAACAGGCATGGCGGATGTGTGGGCGTGTAAGTGCTGGAATATGCTCGCAATGCACAGGTACTTAAGCCCTGCTGTCGTCCTTCCTAGCTCAGACAGACACTCCTCGGCTGCCGAGTTCCCTCGACCGACACCCTTCTACTCCCCCACGACTTCGTTGTTCTCCCTCTGTACAGGTCGTTCGCTTTTTGCGTCGAGCTTTTGTAACTCCGTTCCTCCCGCCAATCGCATTACTCGCTCCCTTTTCAAATCAAGGATCAGAATGTGCGAGATTGAGTGGTGAGTAGCAACGAGCCATAGACTTCGATGATCTCGTGTACTGATTGGCCTCGGGGCAATTACGGCAGCTTCGGAAACTACCACCGCGGGTGCGAGGTGGGTTCTCTTAGTCAATTTCAGCCGGGGCTTTTATCTCATCTTCCGGACTCATTATTAGCACTACGTCAAGCTCTACGAGAGCGGAAACAAGACGGACTGCGGCTCTCAGAGCTGCGCGCTGAGCACCGCCCACAAACACCGACCAGGGCAGCGGATGTGCACCTGCTCCAAGGTGAGCGCCGAACGCTCGCTGTGACTATATGAGGCGGAAAAATTGACCGGGCGTGTTCGATCGGTGTTCTAACCGGAACGCTGGTTCGCGTTCTGTTCGGCAGGTGCCTCGCGAGTGCCGGAGGGTGTTGAGTCTGATTCACGATAGGTGCGACAACTGCACCCACGCGGCGTGGGCGACGTTCGAGCGCGAGTCCGGTCGGGTCTGGTGACCATTGAACGCTCTCGTCATCTTACGGAATGCCGCGCTGTCATGAGGTCGCGGTCTCCCCCATCTCTCGTGTTGTGCAAATCGCTTTTGCTTTTGCTGGTGTTTGTTAGGGGTTGCTGCATAGGCGGCGGCTTGCGCCATTATCATCTCTCGTCAGTTTTGGGTTTTCATTTGGTCTCTCATACCTATTTGCATGCATCTGTATGTGTATCAATACCGAACACTGTACAATCAAAGTCTCGTCGAACAGTCCTCAGTCCCTACTTAGGTACGCTTGCATCGCCAACAGCCATCGCGGAATGGCTCATGAGCGATTGAAATGTAAGCGGCCGTTGCGGCAGAGACTTGATGCCGCTGCACCGTTCCCAGCCCCTCCAGCGACACCACAAGTGTTCAATTCTTGTATCACTTTCGGACCTGAACGGAAGCTCGTCACTTAGACCCGAGTACAGCGAGGCACATTATTCAGCTAGTATTCCATGGCAAAATCGAGCTAGCTACTATGGACTCAGGCTCCTCTGGATCATGATGGGGTAGACGTGTCTGAACGAATCCCCGATATCGAGTGCGGGTGGTACACATATGCAAAGCAGCTGGCTATTGATAATGTTCTTGATAGCATCAGGACAAGAGAGAAGAGAAGTCGGTAGTCAAACTACAGGCTTTTGGCATAAATAATGCCTCGGGAGCGATCCCGGTATGCTGTGTTCCAAGCTTCAAAGCTTCATGTTGAACCCAGTCTATAGAGCCTCTTGTCGCGGGCCGGACGTACCTGCAGGTGCCTTCTTAGTACTTGTCAATTGTTACCCGATAGTCCGTAATCTTTCTCTCAGTGCATCCCTTGTGATATAGTAGTGATCAAATCGTCCCGGATCTACTACAATCGTCTACTTTCTAAGGAGGAAGCGTGTATACATTAAGTTGGCAAAAGTCGTCAGGCATGAAGTGGGAGTCTATAGAGTACACTCTAGCTTGCTACCCTGACCATAGACCTCTCTGCGGCCAGAAGAAGAAGCGAGAAACAGAAGTCGTCATACAGAACTTCCAGGAAACATTTCTCTGAACTTTGCGTCTGGTTCGAATCCGTTGCGAACTCCGGATACCGAGTCCGCCTTCTGGTCTACGGCGCGGTTCTTTTCTCCCATCTTCATCTCTCCCACCGTCTCTTCCTGTCCCTGCTCAAGGGCGGCCTTCTTCAAGCCCTCTTCGTCGCCCCTCGTGAGCTCTGCGTGCTTGATCAAAAACACCGCCGCTACGGTCGCGACCGCGTTCAAGCTCGCGTTCAGTATGAACACCGTCCGGAAGCCCCTAATGTACGCCTCGAGAATGTGCTGTGCAACCCCAGGAGAGATGTTGAGCGAGGAGAGCGTGGAGGAAGAGGCAGAGGTGCGTGCACCCAAGATGGTGGGGTCATCGACGATAGTGGAGGCTGTGGAAGGGGGGAGTGCGAGGGCGGTCATGGTGTGCCGAAGGGAGTTGTTGCTGCAAGATAGTGAGTTAAGGTCGAGTCGGGAAGGGCGAGATGATGAGAGGAGGTATACATACATGATTGTCGCGCCGATTGCGAGGGAGAACGTGCCACCAAGAAGTCGGATGAACTGCAGTCGTAACGTGAGTACCAAGCTGAGTAGTGTGACTCATTGGAGAGATCACTCACGTTTCGCACCGCAGTTACAACCGACATGTCCCTACGCGACACGCTAGCTTGCGCTGCGACAGTAGTCGTCTGCAGGGTCTGCAACATATTGCCGTTAGCAACCGCACGTCTTCGTTTGTCAATGTTCTGGAAATTTTGACGAACCCCACCTGCACCTGTACCCGCAAGTAGCATGAAAAATACGAGGAGACCCTGAGAGGTGGCCGGTGTAACAGTCGAAAGGCAACCACACGCGACGGTCCAGATGGCGAACCCTGTGTATATGTTTGTCTGCAGGCCATACATAGCGCTTCAGAAAGGAAGAACATGATAAGGACTATGTATACTCACGCGATACTTGCCGGTCCAAGTGATGAACTGTCCCTGAGATGAGTGAGCGATGTCAGTGGGAGGTCGCTTTCATCCCATCATACTCTGCACTCAGAGAAGAGAACGAGACTTACCGAAATGAAACTCGCGAGTGTCTGGCTCACGAGCACGGGAAGAAGGAATACACCCGAGCGAACAGCTGAGTAACTGAGCGCAACCTGGAAGTACTGTGGAAGATAGAACAAGGACGAATAGAACACGAAACCGCTGCATGTGCACATTTAAGTCTTTGGTTCAACACGCGATAACAGGCGAACACGGCTCACTTGATAAGCATGGTGATATACACGCCAGTGACGGTGACCTGTTTGAAGATGTACACTAACCACCGGACAGTCAATGGGTCAATTAGTCAGCTACCATAGAAGCCGAGAGAAGGAAGACTGTGCATACTAGGAATAATTGGGAGACGTGCGCCTTTCCACTCCCAGAAGCAGAACAGCGCGACGACAACTACGCCTGAACATAACGACGCAAGGACAACGGGGGATGTCCACGGGAACGTCACGCCACCCTGCAAAAGAACTAGTCAGAGTGCTCAGAGGTAGGAGTGCAAGTCATGAATTACCCAAATCAGTGGCAAGATAACTAATGTGCACCCAGCAAGCGTCAGTATGGTCCCAAGATAGTCTACCACTGCGAGCTTCTGCCCAAAGTTGCCCTCAACGGGTTTCAGAGGCAGGACCCAGAGCACGAACACAACTGCACACGCAGACACGGGTAGTGTAACCCAGAAGCACCATCTCCATCCCGCCTTCTCGGCAAGTACTCCACCAAGCAGTGGACCGACGGCGAATCCGAAGGCGACGACGACTCCGATGATACCTTGGTACTTGCCACGGTCACGAAGGGAGACAACATCAGAGATCACGATTTGGGCCATACTGACGATGCCGCCCCCTCCAGCGCCAGCAAGTCCGCGGAGGACTATGAGCTGAACGATCGTGCGCGCGAAGCCGGCGGCCAGGCTGCCGAGCATGAATGTGCCCATGGCGAGGCAGAGTGCGGCCTTTCGGCCGAATATGTCACTAAAGCGTCCGTCTGCACGTAAATCAGTACATTACTCAATGTTCGCACCCCACTACACGTGGACGCTAAGTTACATGGAGGATAAAAATATACGCACAGAGTGGCTGGAACGCGGTCGAGGTCAAGAAGTAGGCGGATGGCACCCAGGAGACTACCGACCCAGCGTCGAACGCGGCAGAGATTGTTGGGAGTGCAGTCGCAACAATCGTTGAGTCCAGACAGGAGACGAGAATGCAAAGCGCCAGTCCAAAGAACACAGCCATCACTTTTTTGCGAGGGAGTAGGTTTGTCTGATCTGTCAACGATACCGTCTCCGAGCGTGGTTCAGCGATTGTCGTCGAGTCGTCATGGTCGTGTTCGTGGCCGTGGTCATCAGCAAAAGCTATCTCTGGATCCCTGCGAGTCGCGTGAGCCGGCACAGGGGAGGTCAACATGGCTAGTTCGTATCCGTAGATAGTGCAAGACCACACGATCCGCACAAGCGTCCTGAATCTTTATATACTGGGGAGTGGGGAGAGCGTTGCTGAGCGAGTCAATGTCACAGATGAGTTTCTGACGGGATGCCGCGCAAAATTTATAGAAGTACGTTCAAATGACACTCTAGACCTATCAAACGCAGACCTGTATACTTCAGCGCTTGCAGTACGCCAGGCAACTAGTGAATTTGGCACGGCGTGCCGTCCACTCACCGGCACGAAGTGCGGGTCGAAGGTACCGCTGGGAAGACGGGCCACATGATGCATGTGTTCTGCGCACATTCGGCAGCGATGCCGAAGGCGCTGCTTATCATTCTTTGGGGACCAGGGAGCTTCTGCAAATGGGAGAACTTAAGGACCGGCCTCGTGTAGAGAGACTTGACTTCGGCCGTCTTCTCCGATGAGATGCGGAGAAAGTCCGATGGATTGAAGACTCGCTCAAAAAAGCGTGAGTGATAGCCTCAGCTTGTCTCAGGAGACATGGCAGGGAAAGGCGATTGTTTCGATGTTCCGTTCTGTTGACGGTTGGGTCCTAGTAACACTGCGACTGGAGGGAGAAGATGACATAGGGGACTTTCGATGTGGCTGTGCTGAGGACACTTGGACACCTATTTGGCACTATGTATTTCCAACCGTTAGTCGAAAACCTTGTTGGAATAGTCACTACTCTCCGCTTATAGCCTCTTCTTCAATCCATCTATACTTGCCACGCATACATGCATACGATGTTGTTTGTATCCTTTGAAGATTATAGCAACAATTCAGTGTGCACGGCACGTTTTACGATGTTGTTTGTATCCTTTTGACGATTATAGCAACAGTTCAGTGTGCACGGCACGTTCACACAAATAATGTTGAAGCTGTACTGACCCGCCGCGCTTTGAATGGCCTTCAACATCCTCGTGTATGTTATGCAACCATAGTAAGACTTAGAGAACAAATCAATGATTTTTCCCTACACGCTGGCCATCAGAGCTTCACGACATGCTATTGGTGAAGGTGTTCAATGTCTACGTGACATGTCACCGGTGTGAGCAGATGGGAGTTATTTTCTACTCTCAAGCGACTCGATAATCATGGCCTGGAAGCTGCGAACCTCATATGCCAGGTACAGGAGATACAGCCAAGAAAGGAGAACAGTTAGCTGTAGACCAGGCATTCGTCCAATCATCATTCCTGTCCATAAGCGCCGCCTTCCTGGCTATGATATACCTGGTGTGCCGTGACGCAATCTTAGTATTCACGAATCGAAAATGGTATTTCTACAACTTCGCTCATTAAGCCAACCC